>JAGDQP010032933.1:2680-20978 GCA_022664845.1 Lepisma saccharinum
CAATACTGTATCCTATAAATGTGTATTCAATAGATTCCAGCTTGTAGCCAATGTCATAGGTTGCATTGCAGTGGGGCAACCTAATGCAGCGGAAAACTTGTGTTTCTTGCTCCATCTTAATTACATCGCTAATCGTAAACTTTTCAAATATATATATTCTACGAAAAGTGAAGAATAGGTGTGTTATATGGAAGTAAATACTTTCTTATAAATATGATAAATATATAAATTTCAGATAATTCGAATTCTGAACACTTTCAGGGCGATGGAGGGGCAGTATATGAAAGCTACTAACAACTTATTTTGTAATTTATTTTTTATATTCCAAGAAAATAAGCTTCATATTTAATTACAATGCTTTCTGCATACTTTTGGAGCTCTTTTTAATGAAAAAAAAAAAGATAAGAACGTCACCTTAAATGGATTTCAAAGAACTGGGTATTACAGAAAGACGAGTCGTGTTTATGCAACGCATTTTATGTTACTGGGAATATTATACATTCTGTTGAAAATTAGAATGTATTAACTATGAGTAAGTTTGAAGACATATTGCTCGGTATATAATTTTGTTCGAAATATTTAATTTAGAATATTAAGATCAACGGATTTCAACTGACAATTTCATCCCGGATATTAGGATCGTGTGACCACAGGTATCTAGTATTCGCTGCTACCATTAGCAGCTGCGAGTAGCAAGTACACCAGCGTTGTGTGACAGAGGTTGATACGTTCTCTACTGGTTTTCTGGTTTAAGTAATTCACACAGACACTTCTATAAACATTTAGCAACAATCAACTAACCAAAAAATGTTACAAAAAGCCATTTGTTAATATTTCGTTAAATACCCATTCGAGTTGGTCAACACACAGAAACATGACAACAGGTCGAGGTATACTAATGACGTCATTTCGTGTTGTGAAGGAGACTTATTTTGCTACAAAAATTGTGGACAGCTTGACGAGAGAGCGAAGACAGGTTAGAAAAAGTCACGTTAGATATATTTTTTTAAATATTTTTAGTCATCATTTGCGTAATTATAAAAGGTTCATTATAGAAGAGGGGTAAGGAAGTTTTGTCGAAAAAAAGGATAAGAATCCATATAACAAAGGACAAAGAGGAACAGGAAGTGGATCCGAGTTATTTACTCTGCCGAGGCTTCCGGAATACTAATAGACGTAGAGGTTGAGTGTGACATCACGCTGCTCAGCTGACTAAAGCGTGAATTCCAAAGACGGGGATGGGAAACAAGCGTATAGTATAATGTATGTGTTTTTTTTTCCTCTGGGAATAGAAAAAAGTTGGAAAGACATTTCGTTTTTTTTTTAGATTATCTAGTGCATAATGCAACGTAAGACACGCTCTTTAATACATGGGTGGAAGCTACGGTTTTTAATTGTTTTCTTTATAGGAACTGTTAATTAACGTAACATTAATGATGGAAAAACTGTATAACAGATCAATTTCTCTATCGTTTGAGAACACTCACTATATACAATACAATTTTACACTATCACCTTTATACGCTACGCATATTTCATCTGAAAGTAAATTAACATGTATTTACTCTTGCAGCGGCGTTGTACTCACGAACTAAACATGAGAAATAACTAAGGTTTCCTATTTTGTGATTCGAATTTCATTGATAGTAAAATTGTCTCAAGTAATACAGATGAGAGAGTGACATGAGATCGGAATTCTTTATGCCAGTACAAGACGTTGCATTAAGGTTAATGTAAAGCAACAATCTTCAATAAAAGATGGCAGCACTTCCTCCGTATATGTCTAATGTATTTTCATCGTTGCACGAAATTTCAATGCTGCTCCTACATTATATAACGCCTAGAGAGTTTGAGATGCCGATCTTTTATTTTCGTTTTTGTCAATTGTTGAAAGAGCTTCATTGTTATAAGTTTTGATATTCACAGCAACAATCAAGCAATTTAACAATGAAGAAAACCGAAAATAAATTCGGTATCTTGATCGAAGTTTTGAAATGGTTATGTACGTAATTGTAGACCTTTTGTTCACTTTCAAGAAAACTAAAGTTTTTTTCAATTATTTAACGAGGATCGTATTTTGAAATACTGTGCCTTTTCCGTCGTCAAATTAAAGAAACAGTCAATGTTCATTGTACTAATTCATAAAATTCCGTAAAACATATTTTTGTAATCTTCTTCATATCAAAATTTTCCTCATTCTTTCATTCTTCCGGTGACCTTTTGGCTGAAGCTTTGCGAGATAACTCTGTTTGTTAGGAAAAGTTTTGGAAGAAGCGTTTTCTGTTAATTTGGTCTCTTTGATGGTTGTAGAAGAGCACCATCTTCATCTCTAGCTATTAAGGGTCAGTTCTACAATCGACCGCTAAGTTGAGGCCAAAATCAGACTTGGCCTCTACTTAGCGCTGACTAGAAGTTTAGCGGTCGATTGTAGAACTGACCCTAAGTCGTTCTTCTTAGTTTACACACATCAGCAGCAGAATTACAGCTCAATTTGTTCTTCCGCTAATACGAATTCTAGGACTTATAAAAAGAGTGTTTCCAGTTTTCCGACTTGCCGTGTTACTTTTGTCGTGTTTTATGCATTGGCCAGGACTACGCTACAAAATGTCCGAGAAGTCCCCGTACCCCTAGGTTTGAGTATTACAGAGCGCGATGTCAGTGTAATTTTAGTTTATGTATGTACATACTATAGTTGAGTACCTACATATATGAACTATATATCCATTGGATCTGTATATGCACCATCGTGCTGTACACACAGATGTATGAGTCTCTGCTCTTCTGGGCATGTTGCGGAGCATCCGAGGAGTAGTTATCTTTCGAAAGGCTTCCTCCAAACTTTCATTCACGTCTTCATTTGCCGTGTACCGACGTTCAGAGACATGTGACTTGATTATTTCCCACAATGAGTTGTCTGGTGTTTGAATGTCCGGGCTTCTTGGGGTCTATTTCAATGGGACTGGAGAGGTTGGAGAACCACGTCCAATCCAGCGGCCTGAAAATTGTTTACCAAGGAAATCACGCATCTGAAGAGCAAAATGAGCTGGAACCTCATCCAGCTCATATCTTCCTTCTCTTGCAGCTGAGGTATTTACCACGTTTGCAACGTATGTAAATATGAATTTCCATTCACATATTAGTCAAAAAAATATGGTCCGAACAAGTATCATGATGTCATCCCATATCATAACAGGAGGCGGGTTTCGTGAGGATTTTCCTTAGACCGGAAGACCACATTCCTTCTATGTGAACTGGATATCTCGCACATTTATCTGAAAATAACATTAGCGAGCAAGACACAGCATTTGGAAATTGTTTCAACAAAGCATGGCACGCTACTTCATGTCGGTGTCAGAAATTCCATTCACAAACATCGGTCTTAATGGTTTCGTATGCAAATCTTTTTTAATGTGGTCATGCATTGTTGAAAACGGTATATTCAGTTCAACAGCTTGTTTGAGAATCGAGGTAGTTGAGACATCGCAATTGACAGAGCATGTTTCCTCACGAGTCTTCTTACGTCCACTACGCGGCCTGCTTTTGACACATCCTGAAGCAAACGCACGTTTCTTCCTATCAAGCAGGGTTGTTATATGAGGTAAGCCCTTGCCAAAGCGATATCTAAACGTAGTTATTATATGTCCTGTGTGTAGTCGTTCGTACACCCACACACATGCCACTAACCATTCCTCAATTGTATAACTGCGACCATTCACATCAGACATGGCTTCACAACTGAAATACTCCACGTGACCTTGAACGCAGGGTTAAAGGACAGTACTGTTTGTGACCATGAACGCAGTGTTACCAATACCACAACTAAAATTGCACTGAGATTGTTCTCAGTGTTACTCAAACTTTGTACACTTCTTCAACATTTTATCACTAAAATGGTGTTGCAGTATCTTCTCAATAAGTATTACGTATACACACAACTCACACCACCATGAACAATGACGTCAGTCGCGGAGCTTTTTCTTTCTCCCTTCTACAGAAAGTGTTAACCAATAGCGCACGATATCTACGTTATGTGTGGGTGCTTGGCGAGATATCCAGGTATATTAAAGTATCCTGGGGGTCTAGGGCTTGACCAATGTAGCCGTCGTCCCTTTGAAGTCGGCTTCAGTATAATTTAATTCTACTTCACCCTTGCGCTCTGCTCCATATGGTAGTTTTACTGACTAATATTTTCTCTCGTTCCTTTCTAACACCCAAAAATAGTTTAGTTGGGTTGAACCAAATATTGTAGTTTGGTAACGAATATTTAGCTAGTGCAGTGGTTCCCAAACTTTTTTGTCCCTGGAACACATTTCGTTTTAAATGATCAACGGAACACTCATAGTCAGTCTCAACAATCATTACACTTTTGTAAAAAGCTTAAACTAAGTGATGCAGTATTATAAAAAATAAACTAATAATAAGTATAAATATGGTATTTCATCCTTTATCGTGATTTATGCTTTCTCACCCATTTTGTGGCTAATGACACCTAAATTTGGGTCAGTTTTGTTTCTTCAATACACAGGGTAGTTACGTAATGCACCGACAAACTTCGAGGAATTATAGTATGTTAACAAGAAAAAAAAATCCCTTTCGGTAGGCCTACAGGCTAAGGTAGATCTCAAGTTTTTTTTTTTATTTTCAAAAATTCAAATCTCGCCTTATATAGCGCTATCGAGGAGCTATTTATTGGTTTTTTGATTATTCATCAAGAGCTGTTCAACGATACCCCACAAGACATATATATATATATATATATATATATATATATAGATACTCGCTTTGTTTAGCTGGGAGCGCTGAGGGGGTTCGCCCCAACTTCAGTGCTTTTGAGAGGATGCGTCTCCTTTATCTTAACCAAAGTCTCTCTGCAGCATTACACCACCATGGTGTCCATCTGCACCCTCCCACGGAGGGCTGCGCCCCCCAAAGGGAGGTTTGCCCCATTTATTGTAACCTACTCTTGGTCATATACCTTCAAAGAAAATTTCGTTTCTCTACCTTCAATGATTTTGAAATTGGTCTTTTGGGGCGGCCATTTTGGATCCAAGTTGACGTTTTGAAAGTTTTTTTATATTGTCGTGACCCACTTTCGATGGTACACCTTTAAGGAAAATTTCATTTATCCAGCTCAAACGATGTGCAAAATGGGATTTGGGGCGGCCATTTTGGATCCAAGATGGCGACTATTCTCAAATGTTGTAGTATTTCCCTAAACTAATGCACCTTTATGCCAAATTTCGTTTCTCTAGTTCAAATGGTTTGGAAAATGTTTTTCTTAGGTCCGCTATTTTGGATCCAAGATGGCGTCTTTGGATACATCATGTAATATTTTAGTAACATACGAGTGATAATGCACCGTATTACCAAATTTGATATTTCTAGCTGCAGCCGTTTAGGCTGTGTATTCTATACAACAATGGATTCAAGATGGCGACTTTTTCAACATTTCGTAATATTTTCTTGAACTGCTAGTGACAATTCATCTATATGCCAAATTTCGTATCTCTAGCTCAAACGATAGGGAAAATAGATTTCTTGCTCCCGCCATTTTGGATCCAAGATGGCGTCCTTGAATTCATTATGTAACATTTTCGTAATCAAACAGTGATGTTTTACCTTTATGCCAAATTTGATTTCAATAACCCCAGCGGTTTAGGCTGTGTATTCTAAACAACAGTGGGGACCGATTTTGCTCATTAACGAACTTAACCGAGCTATTAAGCCTAGAAACAACATATAAAAATTTGGTTCAAATATCTACAAAATTATGGCCGCTAGCGTGTTAATATATATATATATATATATACTTAGATATAGTACCGATCTCAATAGGTATATTTTTTTCGAAATCTACCTAAAAAGTAAGGAAGTCCTAGTCACCGGGTTGGAAATTTCTCCGCGTTTCGGATGCACAGGCTGCCGAAAAGGTGGAGAAATAGCTTTTACAGGTTCGTACCAGTACCATTAACAGTAGAGTGGATTCGGCATGCTATCACACCAAAATCGTTGAAAGAAAAGCACCAAGTACAAATGTGCGTTGGTTGGAAGTATATAATCGGACCTAATTATTTGCTGAGTTTTATTTTGCATGAGATTTATCTTAACGTTATTTTTATTGTATACCGATTCTTTATTTGGTTAGACTTATGGTATGTAATCACTAACTGATAATGTGGCTGCTTCCATGATTTAATTATCTCTCTTCATTTTGTAATGTAATTTTACAGTAGTGATCCAACGGACTATATGCGTCCAGAAACAATGTTAAGTGTGCTTACTGTACAAGAATTTTTCTTCGTTCACAAATTTTGTGATTACTGTTCTCTATAATCTTTTTTTGTGTATAAAAAGTGGTAATACCTATCGACATCCACTGAATAGTTATCTAGGAGAAGGGCTATGATACGGCAATTTTCATGCATATATGCGTGTTAGACCCTTATACAAGCGGGGACATTAGCGAAATTTTAATTATGATGTATGTAAATTTAATTCACCCTTTGTACGTAAAGTACAAAAATGCATATTATAAACGCCGTATTATGAGGAAACTTGGTTATGGCTCCATTTTTAACAGTACAATTTCGTACGTCGTTTCCTACGCGTAACTTCAACATCCATGAGTGAATTTGTTTATCTGTTAATGTTATACTGTATACGCCCTTGTACGTTATGTGCAAAGACAATGTAAATATCAACGAGAGAGTATCTTATATGGCACGCAAATCGCTATTTTTCCCGCTCGTACTGCTCATTTTCACTGTCACCTCCTCCGCGGTAGAGTTCATGTCGTCAAATGTTACTTTTTTCTTATAGTAAATAGTTTGTGCAGTACTCACACAATGTTTTGGCAGTCAAAAGATGTGCTGGTGGAGAAAACACTACTGCAACTATATAGAGCAGGCGTGGTCAGCTTCTTTCTATATGAGGATCAATATGTGATGAGTGCTAGCGTTACGGGTCGCACACTTTTGGACAGAACTTAAATAAACTCGGCAGTTTTACAAGGCAAATATATTCGTCGTTAAATCATTTTATTGCTGTGAGACCAATATAGAATACTTGATGGTAAATACCTTAAGTTTGATTACATAATGTAACGTAATATCCCCAGCCTGCTGTTGGCCATGCCCGATGTAAAGAAACTATTATTGCTATGTAGTATTTTGCAAGGACACGGAACCCATTGAAAAATACAGTGACTGCAATAAAAAAATCAGAACTGGACAGGATTGTGGACAGAAGACTGTTATTTTTGCTGAAGTGCCGAGTAATGTTACAAATTAGCTAGTACTACGGGTTATAAAAGAGCTTATCTCTTTCTCTATTATTGGTGTCTTCTGTGGGGAACAAAATGTGATTTCGCAACGTTGAAATGACTGTCCCATTTTGTCGCAAAAAAAAAGTGCAGAAAAAACCATGAATAGTGTAGGGAAACTTGTATCCCGCGTCCCGAAAGATTTTGGGGCAGCTAAAAATTATGGAAACAGATGTGTGTGTTGCTTCCTTCCCCCAATATATTAAGGCAGATCTAAAAATATTGTCAGCTAAATAGATGACAATAGAAGTTGCGCGTTTTTAGTAGCGACTAGTACATGTTCTCCAAGTTTGAAACTGTTCAATCGTTTACCTGGATGATCGTGTATACCGTAAAGTAAGATTATAGTGGCAAGTCACACACTCATAAGAATCGGAAGTAAAGGTGAGAAAATACTGACGAATCCGAACTTGCACCCTTATCGTTTTAGGAAATTGTGGTCGTTGATTTGAAATCTTAAGTCAATTTCTCTCTGCTTGCTTCCATTAGCTAGTGCATTCCGGACGGACCCTCAATTTTTTAACGGTTGCTAAAAACGCAAATACATGGGAAACATGAATTTAATAGCTTTTTTTTTTTTTTTTTTTTTTAAATATTTTTTTCCAACCAGTCAAATTAAACAACAGATGGATTAAATAAAGTCGTTAACGTAGATGAAAAATATTTCGGCGAGTCCATTGACGTAATAAGGCATCAAGTTCGACACATTAACATTTTATTTTGTGTAGACATATGATTATCAATTTCATTTCCTTTAGATAAAAATAAACTAGTAGACTGAAGCCTTATTGAAGGAAAATATTAGAAGAGAGATTCAGCGCCTTCTTAGTGTAATGTAAAAGCAAGGAGAAGCGCGTTTATGCCAGGGTTCGCCAAAACTCTTAGCGCCGCTACAGGCTACTACATGTATTTTTATCTTTTTTACAGATAAATTCCAAAGATGTTGTTCAACAACTTTGTCAAGACGCTTATAGATACAGGAACACAAAGAAATATCCAGAACCTATTTTAAAGAAAGCTGCTCAAAGTATGGGTATGGAATCCTCTGGTGCTGAGAAGGTAAGTCATATTAATGCTAATAGATTTAAAAAAAAAAAAAGTATACCGGAAAATATTATTTCCGTCATTATGCATATTTGTTTCTCTTCGTCTGAAGTATATTTTTTATTACTAAGATGACTTACGTAACCGTATCTGAGTATTGTAGTGTCAGGAAGTGATACCTTGGAATCTAGAACTACATGATAGGAAAATCATTATTTTTTCTGCTGGTTTTTTTCCCGGCTTTTCATTTCAAACCATTAACCTTGGTAGAGTACTTTCAGAAATATCATGTTTTAATATTGCGTTTTGATAAAGTGTAGAATATAATTGATTATTTTCTGATAACATTTTCAGGTGGAAAATTCCTAATTATTTTAATTAAACTGGTGCTAATCCGAAGGTATTCTCTCAATGTATTATAGTAATGTAATAGCACATGTAAAGACAATTGTGCAAAGAAATATCTTTTAAGTTTTTAATTTTGAATGTAATTTTCAAGGCTTTTAGGCAGCTTTGGCAGGCCGGATGAATGATAATGGGATGATTTGATGGAATGAAGAAAGTGGGTGAAAATGGGAGAACCCCGAGAAAATCCACGCCCACGGTGTTTGTTCACCACAAAGCCCACATGGCACGAGCAGGGTTTGAACGCTCAGCGCCACAGAGGAATGCTCTAACCGTTGAGTCACCGTGGCCCTAAATAGCTTTGAGTGTTTTATTAAGCAAATTATTACTTTGTATGCAATTCTTTGATTATATGCATTTTACAATGACCATCTTCTGTTTGTCTTATAAAGTAGCATTTCGTTTCGGTTAGTAAACCCTTGAGACGAAACAAACTGTGCACCTGACCATATAAGGCTATTGCTTATTTTGCAAGAACCGATAAAAGAGCCTAACAGCTAAAACGAACTTAGTTCCTACGCTTGGGCACTTTGTGACAAAGGAAAACCTACGCACATTGTTTTGCTATGTGCTTTCAATGTTTAATGTGCCTATTACATTAACTTAAAACCGATGGATAATAGGCGCCTGGCGACCTACAATCCATCTGACATTTTGTTAGTCGAAAGCTGAACCTTGGTTAGAAAGTCACGTGTACATTTGCAGTTTTAACGGGGTTTCCCTGTACTTTGAGTTTCCAAAACTCTATTTTAATAGTTTATTCGCCATAGAATCGACATGTGGCATTTTAAAAGGTGTTTTTATAAATGTCAAATGTATTTTCACACAAATTACATTGTCTTCTACATTACACACGAGGCAACCCCAGTGACCTGTACAGTAACACCACGCAGCGAACTCGGGAACCAACCAGAATACTTTGAACTAGCGACTTGTGTGCTGAAAGTTTGATATCTGTATATTTCGAAGTCGGTATCTCGTATGGTTCGGAACATTTTTTTTTAACTAAATTTGGCAGAGGAGTTGGGAACATCAGGAAACCTCTAGAAAGCACGATTAAAAGTGCTTTCGTCCATGACCAAAAATTTTATTCAAAAGAATCCATGCAGCTAACAGCTTTATTTGTCACAGCGAATGTGTATCGAACGGGATGATATTCCATTCTCCCCTCCTATTGGTTTATCATTGTCTCATTTCATCAAAATATTGGTTCTAGTATCTAGTCTTCTACTAACGGAACGAACTAGTTTTATTAGGTACTGAAAGAAGTCATAGAAGAAATCAGCTGAATTGGATTGAATTTAATGTTTCAGAGACCATTACATTGGCTATTGCCACATGGTAAAGAACATGTAAATATTTCATTACAAATATAGATATATATTAATTTGGCTAGTAATACAACATATATAATATGTACATAAAAACCTTATGTAAAAGAAAACAAACACACATTCTGGCATTTGCCTGGAAGGAATATGCAGATAATATATACATTTGTTAATCCGTACATGAATTTACATTATGTTTTTATAATAATATATATATAAAAAAAACTACGAAAGCAAATTAAAATACAAATGTTGTCATTTACCTAGAAGTGATATTGAGATCAGTATTCTTCCTAAGTGTAAAGCAGTGGTTTAACAAGAGACTAAGCAATGCTTTTTTTTCAACAGCGCATGTATATTTATAATTTAATATGACTAGGCAATTTGTTGAAAAGTTGCACTCCTTATAGGCAACTGATTTCGAAAATAAAGTATTATTGTAAAGCGGAATCTGAAGGTGAGATTTAGTTCTAGTATTATGTTCATCTGAATTCTTCTTGTTTTTTATGGGCCAGAAGGAGTGTCTCATTTAAATTTGAATGGACAGAAAAGGAATGGTACTTACGTAGTTCCTTGAAGTTCACGTGCACAATATCACAATGAACACTAGAAAGTCGCTATATATTTCGGCTTTAAGCCATCCTCAGTAGAAGACAGTGAACAAATTCACTGAATACACAAGTGGACAATTGGAAGAGACAAAAATACAAAATGGTGGACGACGTTCTGCGAGGGTGCAAGTATTGATGGTTGGTGGGTTTTGGTAAGGGTGTTTTTTGAGTTGAAAATTTGAGCTGCCCCAGTAGCACATCAATATGGCCCGGTATTAGGAACGGACAATTTGCGATGTCGAACGATGTTGTTATCTAACATTGGTTAGTATCAAATGGCAAACACTTTTTCCGATATTGATCGCTGAGAGGAATTTACTGTTCTAATTTTTTTTTAGAAAAACGTGATCTTGATTATATCTATATTAATTTCATTGTGCATCTTATTTTCTCGTCTTGAAGGAATTATAGTTAAAAATCTTGTTACTTGTCTGCGACCGGATCTGAACCAGCGATATTGTGTTTTGTTGTCCATTGTCTTATCCACTCAGCCACGGATTCTTCCAAGAAGAATAATACGTAGTAGTTCCATCCATAGTAGTTTGCAGTGTGTGTTAGTTTGCCGAATTGTAAGACATTATTTATTGACCGTTGAATATGTCGAATTTTGTGCCAAGAAAACGCAGTTTACGGGAAACTTTTCTTGTTTGCTTTCATTTGCAGAAAAGTTCCGCTGACAGTCAACGAATGCTGCTGTCAGAAGCTTATGGTGATTATGCTCTATCAATTTCAACAAGTGAGTACTGGTTTCGACGCGGAAGATAAGGAACACCTAAGCCAGTCGAAAAAAGTTTCAAGATGAGGAAAGCAAGTAGTAGCTTGCAAGGAAATTGAGTGCCGTACGAATTGAAGCCACGGGACTTCACGGAAGCGCTTAAATGGGATGTTCTACTGCCCCCGCTGTATTCTCCAGATATTGCTCCTTCCGATTATCACCTATTTCGATCGATGACTCATGGCTTGTCTGAGCAGCGCTTCCGTTCTTATGAGGATATCGAGAAATGGGTTGATTCGTGAATATTCTCTAAAGATGTGTCGTTTTTTCGACGTGGAATCCACCTCTTACCAGAAAGATGGGGAAAAGCGGCTAGCGATGAACAATGTTTTGAATGATAACTTTGTAACAGTTTTTTCACAATAAAGCTGTATTTTACCAAGAAATCCCTTAACATTAAGCACACTCCTAGTACATCTTCAAACAGTAATATTTCTCCAAACTTTATATTTTAATGTGCCAAATGTTTTGCACGTTTTCTGGATGAAGTACAAACGATTCTCATGTTTCAGGAATAGCTTTTACATGTCGGAATATCGTACTACGCCAATGTAGATCGGTGTTTAGTTAGAACGCCAATCAAGTTCGGTATCCGCAATATTGGCCCAGTATAGGCCCGATATCGATATGCTGCTAGGGTGGTTACAATAATAATAATAATAATAATGATAGTAAAAGCTGAGACTCAGTAATGGAAACGCAGTCAGGTAATTGGAATTCAGCATAAGAACCGTAGTCTTAGAAAGTGGGGACGTGACAAAGATAAGGGGCTTCCCCGTATCGGGACGGGCGTAAGCCATAGTGCTGTTACCGCCCATAAAATTCATTTTATTATTATTATTATCTTAGAAAGTGGGATACAGTATGGAAAACGCAACCAAAAAAGGGGATCTTCAGTTTAGAAAAGGCAGTCAGAGGATATTGCTAGCACGGAACGCAATAAGGATGGGGTTGACCTGTGGGTGGAAGGAAAGCAATTTCCTAAGTTGATTAAGCGTATGGTTAATTGAACTATAAAAGATGGTGGACAAGGATAGGTTCACACTTTCGCTAGTTGAATGTTCTTCCGCAGTGTTGTTAAGTGTTATTTATTCAGGGTGTCTCATTGTGAATCTTATTTCCCGGGTGTGGACTAGCATGTAAGGTAAGGAATGGATATACAGGTGCGAAAGGGTAGGAAACTCTTTTGCTCAGGACTATAATGCTCGTATAAGACCAGATGAAAATCACGTGTTATTCACTTATTTAAGGAAAAACTGCGGTAGAAGTTTCAACTTTGATATTTGAGTTTGAAGGAAGTTACAAATTTGCAAACTGAAAATAAATAATGCTTGTGCGCGCTTTATGCAAAGGAAAATATGAATATGTAAAGCAGATTGTGGTCCTGAAATATAAAACTTCTATATATCAGATGGTAAAAATGTAGAAATAATGGTACTTAAGTTACAGGATACAAAGACAGGCGTACAGGAACTCACAAACACAATAGAAAAGCGGCAACGTTTCACATGATTGGACAGAGAGTACTGGTGCTAAGGAGTCGCCATTTTACCACATGTATGCCAGTGTTCACTTGGCAATATGGCTGCTCCATATTACCATTCCTCTATATTTTTTCTTTCCATTATGTAGCCAAAGGTTTTTCATTTTTCTGTGTGTGTGACGTACCTCTAACAGCTATCAGCATTTCTTATTACGTAAGCATATCAATTACACATAACAATAGTAAAATCGTTCTTCATAATTCTGATGGTTAAAAAAAAAAAAAGTTTCCATGAGTTACCAAAGCGCACACGAGCATTATTCATCGCCGTTTTGCAAATCCGTAACTCTCTTCAAACCCAAACATTGAAGTTGAAATTTCTTCCATAATATTTCCTGGCAAGTGCATAACTTGTTAAAAAGTTAACTTTTTTTTATCTGATATCCCATCCGAGCTGAGAGTCTCCCGTTTTCATACCAAAGCGCAAACGAGTCATCCTCAATTTGCCAATTTTAACTCTTCAAACTCAAATATCGAAGTTGAAATTTCTCCCGACGTAAGTGCATAACTTGTGTGATTTTTTTTTTTTTTCAAATATGTTGGGCCTCCAATATGCATATTAATACGAATTTTTCGATTTTCAAAAATCTATAAAAAAAATAAATAAGGAAGCACATATCTGGAAGACAATAATTAAGGAAGCGTTCCTATTCTGTATACCTTCAACATACTTTGATATGTAATAGGGTACAAAAAGTAAACTTTGATATTTAATCCCTTCCGTGCGTAAAAGGACCCTGAAAACCGGAATTGTGTCTCATTGGGAGACCATTTTGACTAGTTCGATTAACTTTTTATGTAGAGGACAAATTATCAAGCAGACTTTAAAGGAAACAGTGGTTTTTGTTTGAATGTCCTATGATAAACAGTCCGCAAATATTCCATTTTTTCTAGATATCTGCAAACACGACGTTTGTTATACGACGCAGTACAAAAATTCCTGCCATTAATTAATCGATGGGGATAAAAATAAAACAATACCATCGTTTTGAACCATTACAGGTAAGGGATATAAATATTTAAAAAAATATTATTTTTTGATAGAGGTCAAGCAACCATGCTGGTCGATTTCAGATGGACTGGCCCCTATAACATTCCCACGAAGAATGGTAAGAATGTACAAACCATCACTGCGTCAACAAATGATTGTTCCTCAATTGTTTTGTTCTACCATCCTTGACTTAATGGTTCATTCACCCTCATATTCCACTTGCGCGATTAATTCCTTCAACTGTTAACGGTGCATGCCTATTTCGGACTATACCTTGAACGGTTGAGAATGTAATATACTAGTAAACGGGACGGAACCAATCTCGCTTTTTATAGTCATAGATAGTTTATATTCAGTGAAATACTTTGCTCTCGTCTTCAGGTACATTTGTGCTAATTTCAGAACTCAACTTTCTGCACAAAATATGGATTGTAACGTTACATACTTCTCTCTGGTTCTCTTTCCGCTTCTGAATAAGTTCTGGAAGATCTCAAATTTATTATTTATTTATTTGGATCATACAAAAATAATTCATAAGTGTTTTTTGGCCAAATCTTGTACCCCAAAATCAGGGTGTCTACATCTCAAGAGTAATTAGTCATGAAACTGAGTTAGCTACTATAAGGTTTACCTATCTTTAATGATACCCTTGCCATTTCCCCAGATTTGCAGAAAAATATTCTCCTACATTTGAAACATGTTTGATATTATTCACTTTTAGTGTTACAACAGGATGTGTTAAGGAATATATTTTACCTCATATCTTGTGAATTCAGGTGTTGAGGTCCCGAATTCCGATCAATTTTTTATCTTTTTGTTGCACGCAAAAGTCATGGATTTCTCTTCTGTGAATCTGTAGATACCTTGAATGATAGCTCATGTATTTGAAAAATAATCTAATAAAAACCTAAAAATTGAGTATATTTATGAAAATAGATATAAAAAAAGTTAAGATATATTTTTGTTATATCCGTAAAACGTATATAAAACAAAAATGTAAAAACAATAAAAACTCACAATTAACTATATTATTGTTACTGACTAGATAGTAAGATACTGCTATTACACAATGAGAACACATTAGTAGTCTTGTTAGTGAGCTAAAATAATACATGTACACTTAACATACAGAAAAGTAACATGTATACATATTCACATAACATACATATTTTTCGTTAAGTGAGAAGTATACCAGATTATGATTTTTTTCTTAAATGCATATTTTCAGGTTCTTCAGTGCTTAGCAAGTTTTGCGAGTCAAGCCATTTATGAAGGATGGGAAAGACCGGATCAAGTGTTGACTTCTCTTCCTGCTCACCTCTCTCCAGATGTATCCCAACATTTAACTGGCATTTTGGTACAAGCTCTCTCTGAATGGCGAAGTCATGCAATAGCAAACCAAGTATCTCCTCCTCGATTAGTCAACTTTTCGTGCCAAGTCTGTACCAAATCTCCAATTGACAATGTTGCTGGGACAAACACTACGGCCAGTTGCCTTCTGCATTTACAGGTAACTTGCGTTTTCCAATTGTATTCTTTCGTCAAAATTTGTTTTGAAAAAACACTGATGTTTCATAATTTTTTGAGCTTTTTGAAAAAGTATGTATGTTCTGCACCTGCAAAATAAAAGAAACATGTCAGTCAGTTCATTCTCTCCGTTAAACCATATGCGCTATTATGTAATAAGTAAACTGCAAATTTTCAGCTTAGCTGCAGGATCTTAGTTTACTCAAATCGCCAGTCGATCTTATGCCTAATCAAAATATTACAGTAACTGCAGTCACGTATCAACCAATAATATAAAAATATGCGAAAGCTTGACCTCATATATTTTCCAGTTGAGATCATGATCTTACAAAGAAATATACTGTTGAATGCGAAGTCATTTTTCCAAGTCGGAAATCATTCTTCGTGAGGAGGAAACACAGCAAAGAAGAGGGGTCTAAATCTGATATATCTTTGTTCTTTAATACCGGGTGTTCCAAAACTTAACTCAATTCGCCATTTCATAGTACGTGACCGTTAAAACTAAAACACGTAAAGACACCTTTGTTGCGCTGAAATATAACCCTGTATATTGATAAATTATATAAAGATATTACCAACAAGAAGAAGAATCATTCAAGTGCGATTGTAAACTATGTTGCCGGTTTTTTTTTAACAGTCCGTGTATATTCCTGCACAAAACTAATTTATGTGACTGATGACAACGTTTCTTGGTGTCATTATAGAGCCTGCATGTCTGCTCATCGGACATGATGAAAAATCTCCCCATCTGAAAGCTTACAAGCTTTATGTGAGGGTATTTAGTGGTGTATTCCGAAAATATATTTTTTCTCAATATTATGGCAACACCGTTGGTGGGTAGTGATACTGGAGGATATGCTTTACCTCTATCTCACAGTGCTATTTTCAACACACACACACACAAAAACAGACAAAGCTGAAAATTCCCAAAAAATTTAACAGCTTGACTGCACCTGGCAACCCTGGGACATCTATTCTTCCTTTCACTATTTTCATGTAATGAACAACTGGCAACCAGATTAATTTCAGGATGTAGTCAACTTGTTCTAGTTTTCCGGACATTTTCAGCTTTGTCCTTTTCCATTGAAAATGACATAGTGAGGTAAACCACATTCCCCAGTCACTCCATCAGCAGTGTTGCCGGAGTCCACTGTAATATTGGAAAAAAATCGGAATACACCAGTAAAACCCTTACGCAAAACTAGTAACCTTTTAGATGGAGAATGACCTTCTCGTATTCGATGAGCATACATACAGGCTTTGTATTGAAACGGGATTTTGTGTGTGTGTGTGTGTGTGTGCGCGCGCGCGTGCGCAGGAATACAGAGTTCTAAAAAATATTTTTTTTTCGATTCTGGTAACATTTTCTACAATCATGCTTGCATATGGTTGGTTTCGTTGTCAATCTAACTTTTAGGACACCCAGCATATTTATTTCTTAAGTAGGCCTTAAGTTAAACGGAAGTGATAAATTTTTATTGTGTACATATGATTTATACGAAAGTGATTCATTCAGACTGATTATCTTAGGATAGTGTGATAATCAATGAATTAAACATGTGAGACTTTTTGTGAAGATGGTTTTCAGTACTAGTTTCTGTAAACATTACGCTGTCACTCGTTCATTGATTCTTTCAATCAGTATTGTTCACATCACCAGATGCATCTTTCTTTCAGTGTTGTGGAAAAGAGAGTACTGACATTGCAACTTTTTTCTTGCAAGTCCAACAAAACACTTCAGGGATTGTCCACAAAGTAATTTGAAGGGATAGAGGAGAAAAATCCAATTTTTTTTCTGGAATCGATCGAGTATACAGACGTTTGAAAGAGAAAGATTTTATTTTATTGTCTTGTGATGGTATAGAAGAATTTCTTGGAAGGGTAGTGTACAGACAGACAGTACAACATTTCTATGAATACAGGTTTGATTTAGAAAAGGTTTTCACTATAAATCTGGTGCATAATTCAGTGCAATTTCAGTTCAAATGTGAATTCCCTGTTACTGTTTCAAAGAACAGTTTCCATATGCTGTATTGCATCAAGTGTTTGGTTCTAAAGAATGTAGAAAAAAAATGTATTCTCGTTACGTGGCAATTTACGACGTTGTTAAAACTGTGTTATTTGGTCTTCTCAGTTGCAGGACACTGGATTTTCTTCTGATGATAAACCTGACCAAACGAATGTGACAGTAGAATTGTCAAAGGAAACCATGGACACGTTACTGGATGGATTAACGAAAATAAGAGACCAACTTTCAGTTGTAGCTAGTAAAAAATAGTACTGAAGAAAATTATGCGCTTGTATAAGATGCTACAATTTCGTGTATGTGGATGTAATGTGTACATAAAGTGAAAAGGACATTGTGTGAAATGTTTAAATTTTTCATTTTTTCTAATATATGTATAGAGATGTGTGTTTAAGAAGTGTTGAATATGTTCTTACGTAATACGAAACTGTATATATATATATAAAACTTAAAAAACAAAACAAACAAAAAAGGTTGCATTTTTTTTCATTTTAGACATGGTCGTATAGCTGGCAAAATGTAAAGGAAATACAGAATTATTAAATGGAGCATGATTACGGTCCATTATTTTAGATTATTATTATTATAGCACAGAAAGTCACGAACATACCTTCCTTAGATTCCTTGTACTACGGTCATTTCATATCAATTCAACACACCTTGTACCTCACAATCCCAGATTTTTATGATTTTTGGTGTACTGCTAGTACCCGTTGAGAACATT
>JAGDQP010032934.1:0-20977 GCA_022664845.1 Lepisma saccharinum
TTTTCTTGTATTACACAATAAAAGTCATGGTATTGTATTTCCTGTCGTAAAATTATTACTTTCTATGCCCACCGTAACTCTTCACTGTTTTCGTCTATTCCAATGTGAGTTTTTAAACACTTCACCCGAAATCCCCGACACAACACGAAATCAGTATTGTAAAGACATGTCAATGAATGTTCTTCTAATTATTGTAAATTACAGAGCGGGAAGCTTTGAAGAACACTTTTAATTACATATGGGCATCAATAGTGTCACACACGCGCGCACGCCTACACATCATAGCAAAGAACATCCTTCGAAGCCTTGTACCTTCAAGACAAGTGATAGTTACACGCCAAATATGGCATGTGGATGTCACGGAAACAAACAAGCGTGCAGATGTTCAAGAACTTTTAACACCATGCTTAAGGGTTGTCTGTGAACTGGACGTTTATTTTTTTAAAAAAATCTTGACATATTCTCTTCCTCCGTCAAACCACAAACACGTGACCAAACTGTGCTTGACAGGTTCTCTTACAATGGCTGCTACTTCTTGTAAGGACATCGCTAAATACGAGGTAACCAAAAAATTTTGAAAACCAGAAACAGAAACATATACGGAAAATGTCATTACAGTTAATCGTCAAAAATTCCTATCGGCATCCAACACCTTTTGCCAACGTTCCTGTAGCTGCGCAATGCTTTGGCGGTGAAACTGGGAATCTGGGACGCGACGAAGGTTGTGAGTGCCTGCCTCAAGTCTACCTCATTGGCAAAGGATTTTCTACAAAGGTGGCTGTTCAGGGAATGAAAGAGATCATAATCGGTTGGCACAAGGTCTCCGGAGTGCGGTGGATGATACAGTGTATTCCAATCAAGTCACTGTACGGTGTCCCTGGCCACCCGCGTCACATACTACCTGGCATTGTCGGCAAGGAACAGTGCCCTTGCGATTCACCAGTGCTGGTTAATTCTCCTGTAGTGCCTGTTGCACACGTTACAACTGCTGTGAGTACAGGTCCGCAATGATGGTTTAACTCGATGGTAGTAGCTAGTAATGCACCACTTGGTGACTAATCCACCAAATACAGAGCATGATCTTGCGTGGATGTAGAAGTGGTCTTGTGAGGTACAGGGTCCCGCGGTGACAATCAATCTCTGAAACTCTTTGGAGTCTCATACAGAACCCACTTTTCGTCGCTGGTGAACATTAGATTGAATATGGTTGTGCTGAGGTGCCGAGAAAGCAATGGCAAATAGGTGGTCACCCGTTGGTCCGTATTTACTTCCGACAGTGTGTAGAGTATCCACCTGCTCAACTTGTACACCTTTCCTATGCGGTGTAGATGAAGTCTGACTGTTTCATCAGAAACCTGGAAAGGTTCGCCAAGCTCACAGGTTTGACTACTGTTCTACTTTATGGCCGCTTTCAGGGCCTCGTCATCTAGGGTCTGTGGGCGCCCAGTGCGTGGTTCATCCCACAGGGACAAATCTCCCATTCTACATTTCTGGAACGAACGCCTGAAGATGCGTCCATTTACAGCATTATCCCCAAGGGCTTGACGTATTAGGCAACTTGATCATTGAACGAAGTGGTTCGGAGCCCACTTTAACAGAAACTATAGGTCCCGTTCTTAGAAGCTCATCAGCTCATTTAGACGTTGATAACATTTCAATCAATAATTGAAATATGATTGAAATAAAAAACATTGGTCAATTTGACACGTTAGATCAGATTCCATAAAATTAACTGGTTGCAGAGAAGTCATATTACAGCTTCATGCGGTAAAGGATTTCAATATGTAATTTCCACTAAATAATACAAACTGTAAAAGGAGCATAGGTGTACATTTGGACCCAACCTCGCGACGGGACTTCGACCTCGACCTCACTCAACCTCAATCTCGCGATCGGACTTCGACTTCGACCTCGGTCAACCTCGACCTCACGATCGGGCTTCAACCTTGACCTCGCTCAACCTCGACCTCGCGAAAGGACTTCGACCTTGAGCTCACGACGGAACTTCAACCTCGACCTCACTCAATCTCGAACTCACGGTTTGAGGTCGAGGTCACATGAGGTCGAGGTTGGACTTCACGAGATCCAACCTCGCGAGGCTCAACACCTCTGTTCGAGATTATCATTATTAAAGATGTGCACTAGACCAATGGCAACGAATTCTGCATTCTATGCTTATTTCTGTGTAACAATTTCCAAAGTACTATACAGAATTTGAATTTTATTTATGACCTTTAGGCATCTGAGGCTCAGGACGGGATAAGGGAGGGGAAAGGATTCGGGAAGGTGTCGGCCAGGGCCTATGTTGAAGATGCCATCTCGGCATTTGCCTGGTGTCACTGAGGAAAAACCCTGGAAAAAACTAAGTGAGGATGGTCGGCCGCTGGGATCGAACCCAGGACCTCCCGAATGCTACGCCAACACTCTATAGTAGGTTCCAGAGCATGAAAGCCTTCGGTGAAGGAACCGAACCTCCTATAAGTTGCGGTTAACCAAACGTAGCCACGACCACCAGAAAGATTCTGACAAGAAATTTTCCCTGGCGTTGCCAGGCTCTCGAAGCAGATGGCAGAAGCGAAAGATGGTCATATCTTTTTCCAAAGAGAAACAGAAAGGAAGAAGAAAAAGGGAAAGGAAGGGAAGAATAGTAAAGAAAGAAGTGGCAACGTTTGGGTTGAAACCACAGAGATTCCTTTCCACATGTCTGTGGTTTTGAAGAAAACATATGGTGACCTAAGGCTTTCAGGTTTTGGAGAGAAGAATACCACTGATCAAAGTACTGTAGAGGTTCGGGGCAAGCCTGCGAATTTGACTAAGCGGCGCGCGCCTTTCAATGTACGCGCTAGCCACGTATTTGGTTACGATTTGATCTAGTAGCCAATAGAAATTCACTAACAAAAAAAATGGCATGAAAATCAAGCAAGCAGCTCGCGTGCATGAGAAGCTACACTAAGGGCGCATTGTTGTTATAACTACATGCATAGTTTCCACAACAATACGACATTATCGATATAACTGTATGTAAAGGTATCACAACAATACTGTATGGTGGTACGGTACATTAGATCAATTTCTAACAATAGGTAGTTGTCGTAACTATATACTATGGTCAGATATAAATCCCCCATCGGTAATTCAACTATGCATTGTTGTAAAATTAGCTGAAATGCTTACAAAACATCTTGGTAATTTACCTTGAATCAGGAATTTTACCACAAAATATTGTTCAGAGTATTGTAATTATGACAATATACATACCATGTATATTGTCATAATAACAATACAGGATTAGCGAGACTTGTATTGTATTTACAACCCATAGTATTGCTGTCCTAATTTCAACAATCACAAATAGGATTTTATGGTTACTCCAGCCACACTATTTTATTGGTACAATATTTTATTGTTGTTGTGGCTATATGTATTATTACTCCAAGATCATCTTATGTCAGTAACGTATACATTGTGCTTGTATGCCTCAATTGGTGGGACATTCATAAACAATAGCATGCTATATTTTACACACACCTTTAAAATGTACATACACGGATGTAAATCCCCAAGATATTCACTTTTCCTCGTCATCGTTAGCTACTTCTCACACAATCATGTAATTTCTCTCAATTCGAAAAAGAGATGCCTTCCAACCACACAGACACACGGTGTCCCACGTAACAGTATAGTTCTAATGACTATACTTCTTTCATTTTCTGCGCATGTGCACCCAACAACCATACAGTATTATTCGAACAGCAATAAATATATTGTCAAACTTGTAGTTAATGAGAGAATATTGTTTAATCAACCACACATGATTTCCCCAACAATGTAAAATTTAACTATAATTGTTAAGGAATCCCAACTATACAACAATAACAGATATAGGGAACTTAGCACAAGGGTTTCGTTACCGTAGCACAATTATGGTTACGATAAATTTTAACGAGTCCTCTTAAACGTTCACTCCATTTCAATTCTAGCTGGTAGTCACTCACACTAACTTTCTATGTATTCCTTGTACTTTTCAACTAATATAGCATAGTACACACTCCTTCTACATGAAAATCACATATTTGCCCAGAATTACTAACATATTGCTTTCTTGTATATTATTATTAACCTCCGCGGGTAATTCATTTGTTCCAAACAACAACAATACACACGAATAATCCGTAATACTATAACCTGAAATGTGCTACTTAACAGTAAAACCCACCCATTTTTCAATATAACTAGACCCTATATCTATTCTTTAGTGGTCACTTAATAAAGCGAAGCGTATAATTTTATTATAATATATGGAACTAGCATCCGTATGATAAGCAAAGCAAGCTGATAGTATAACAAACTTCTTCACAGATGGGTTTAATCAACGTGATATACGATTGGAAGAATCCTCATAAAATGACAGTGTGAACTCGGTTATAATGACACATCGCCTATAGCGCTAAGTATTCTGCGGTACGAACATATTCCTCAGAAACCTCGGATAGAACGGCATTCGGTTATAACGACACAATTTTTCAAGTCCCTTGGATATCGTTATAACCAAGTTCTACTGTAGTTCCAAACTATATCCTTCTAATAATATATGAGCGTCTTTTATGTAACTACAACAGTCGATTAGATCAATTCCACTAATGCCTGAAAACCGAATATAATAAATAATTTTTAAATCAATAATCATTATTAAGATTACAAGTTCATTTCTTTCTTCGTTAGTTCCAGGCGGAATAATATTAGTTGGTCTTCAGTTCTTGTCACCAACAATATTCATATAACTAATCTATTTATATTCTACAGATACTAAAATCTGTCCATATATTAACGCTACTAGTATGCAGCTTTCGCCTGAACCTCACATACGATTCCGTAATATTGTATTTCTAACAATACTCTAGATTCTAGATGCATCTGGAAGCGAGTAGATTTCCTGGAACACAGCAATATTTCGAGTAAAGTTTTATTCTTTTACGGTCAAAACCCGACCAACTTAAATGCAAGCATAACTATTACTAGCTGTTGAGATTGCTTTCTGTACGGGTATTTACATAAAATATCTGCTGATCTCATTCCTTTTATTGTACTTCTTTCTTTAAACGATAAGTAAACCTATTAGCATGAGGTCAATACCGCAAATTGAAACAAATGCCAAGAAGAGCCTAAGCTAAAAGTTAGTAGCCCCAAACAACGAAACAACAATGAGCTTTGACACAGTATTTATTGTTTGTTAAGCTAAATGAATGAGAGAATAAACAAATTTAAAACAGAAATGATTGACCTAGTTACGGAAACAATACAGCTAAAAGGAAAACTGGGTGTTACTCTATTTCTCGCAACTATACCCGTGTAGCACAAATGATTAACCCTACCGTGATGAATTAACATGCTCATTGGGGAACGTTGGTTCATTTACCAAAAGAGAAACGAACGTATTTGATGTTGGCAAGCAGCGGTTCGATTGTCAACGGGTTAATAGTTAGAGCAATGAGATGGTTGTTTTGTCTTATGCCATTAACTTGTTGGTTTTTGAAACATAAGACGGTTTTGTTCTAATCCACTCTCTCAGTTGAGTCAATCACTTTAAGGCCTCTCGTCCACTGGATTTGGAATCCTGCAATTTGCATGTTCGGACGAATACACACGTAAACGGTCCAAACAGTTACATGTCAGTCAGTTAGATTATCGATTGTCAGCACTATATTCGTCCGTTTCCGGGCGTATAGTTGCGACCTGCGAATGCGTCCAGATCTGTTTGGATTTATTCGTACGAACAGGAGCTTGTTTTTGCGTGGAATCATGAATTGTGAAAAGTTGATCCTTCTTATCCAAAAGAAATGATGTTTATGGCACCAAAAACAGGTTAATTATCAGAATGTGCAAGAGAAATTGTGACAAGAGAAATGAACGGATCAAGTTAAGTTGAATGAACGTTTTATTAACATTCACTTGCGTTATTTTATAAACATAGATTTTTTTAATGTAAACTTATGTATCACGCTTCATACGGAAATGGGCAAAATGATGAGTGTCGACATTCGCCCACTATTTCCATTTCTTTGTCACTTTATCTTCCATAGAACAGGTGTTTCCAAAGCATAGAGATATCAAATGTCATCTTTGATTTGAACGAATACTGTGTCAGTGAACGAGAAGCATTTTCACGATTATGGACGAATAATCTGCGCGCGTATTCGTCCGAACATGCAATTTGCACGTGTCCACGCCCATTGGAGGAAAGGCTGGAATACACCCCTATATTGCTTGTTCACATAGTTGTGAATACTTGTCCAGAAGCAGCTCTGATCCGAAAGATTCGTAAGTGGAAGGTGAACCGATAGATTGTGGTGGTTTTCTACACCTTCCACAGAACGAATACGTTCTATGGACGTGGCCTAGCCCCTACTCACTTGTGTCCCCACTGCGGGTATCGAAAGTACATTCAAAGGACTTTTTTCTGGTTTCGATCTGAGGAACTCACCCCTCAATTTATGAACATCAGTTTTGGAAGCACCCTGTAATATGAGCTACTGGGGAGCAACTATAGTCTGGAGAAATACGCCAAATGAGTAATTGACCGAACGGTCACCGGCGGTGATTGACGGATAGTCGCCGAACTGAATGTGTTTTATGGACAAAATTCGACCTGCCGTAGGAACGACGTCGAACGCCACTGGGTTGGGAAAATGCCGACCGTCAACAAGACCAATGCTCTAGTTTCTACAACTGAAAAATGGTTGCCAACGTCTTGCTCATGAGGCTATTTTGACAGAAGGACCTTCGTTGGTGTATCGTGCAGTCGTTGTTGGTATACTTCTCAAGAAACCTTCGATTGGCAATCTGTTGGGCCATTGTTTGAATGACTTCTTGGTCAATTGTCGGGTCATTGTCATAGAAGCGCGTTAATTTGCCAACATTATTCCATCGTTGGTCCGTTTCTTTAGTTACCTCTTCCTCCCCAAAACCGACAATAATAATTTAACAAAGTATGTTTGTCGCGTCTCAGCCAACGTTGTGCTATCAATCGATTCGTCCAAGTTAATACGAATGTCTTTTGTTTCAACAACAAAGTAGTTCGTGGGAAAAGCATTATTCTTTCTGCTAACCGAATTTCTGTTGGCAGTTTGTTACAAAAGGTCATTTAAACAGTAAAAATGTTATTGGAAAAAATAAATACACTCGTTAAGTCTCACAAAGTCAAGTGTTCCAACACAATAAGCGGCAAGACAATTACGTCGATAAGTTTTGCTAAAATTATTACAAATTAACGGAACTGAATGTTTTCTACGATAAATTTGTTTATTGCAGGATGATTGCATTCTGTATCAATTGTTTTATTCTGTTATGACCCAATACAGTAACTTTAGCAAGAAAGGTAAAAAATAAAACCTTTCTTTTTATAAACAATGTCCTATTGTTGTACTAACACCATGACCACTAATATCTTCAAACTGTTCTTAAATGCATATAGTAGAGATACAGAGATCCATACCTTTAACAAATATTTGGAAATAAATTGAGCATGTGCTCTGTGATCGACTGGAAAGTATCAGTGCCAATGATGGTTGCAGCACCAGGAGCCACTTCACTTGATCCACTAAAGCTACTTGGATCCTTGCACTCCTGGGATGATCAAAAGAAGTCATCCAGCAAAGCCAAATGAGAATGGACGAATAGATCTCTCCGAGACATGTAGTGAGCTGGCTTCTCATCTACCATGGTAGAAGAGCACAGAGCGATGGAAACATCAGGGATTGAAGAAAATCTAGAATCCCAGATGGTAGTTTGAAGTTTCCTGTTGAAGAGTAACAATTAAATTGCTACCTAGTCACTCGTCCATACATCTATGAACTCATTCGCACTCATGACCTCCATTCGTCAATCACAATTTAGATCTTCGGCGTAAGATTTGCTGCTACAAATATTCTTACATCCCTCGACTCAATAAAAACAACAACAGAGGCCTTCACAGACGGTAGAGACGTTAACGTGGTTGTAGGGTTTGAAACCTGTAGCAACTTTTTCGAAGTGATTCAACATGTATTTCGCATATTCTTTCTCTGCTCTGCTTTTAAGCCTATGGCTCGCATTGCTCGTGAATGGAGAACATCTGCTGCTGTAATTAGTACTGGAATGTCTCTATTAAATTGGATTCACAGTACATTTCCAGAATATTCCGAGTGGATGCCAAAATGTTTCCATATTATCCACGAGCAATTGATCGGACTATTGATTCACCGAAAACACCGGTAGAAAGTTTAAAGAAGCTTTACACGATGACCACCCAAAAATTACACTAACAGACTTGTTGGCATTTTCTTTTATGTTGTTCTTATTCTTTTCTTTTTTACTTCACCTTGTGTACCGCTATTAGCTATGCAGCTAACTTTATCAGATTTTCGACGAGGTGATCGATACCGTAAAGATTCACGGAAGATACATCAGCACAGGGAGTGAGTATTTTTGTGTTAAACGTGATGTATGGTGTTTGCAACGCGCATAATAAAAGAAATGTCTAACCTGACTTTACCCAGCCTATTTTTGTGAATTATGTAAATTTTTCAAAATGAATAAAGACTGATTTTCATGCACGCTTGTATTGCTTGCGATTTGGGTGAATAGCCAATTGAAACACGTGTTACACGTAGAACACGATATAAAACATGTGTTTCAATTGGCTATACACTCTAATCGCAAGCTTCCAAGGAAAGCAGCCCTAAAAGGGGAAAATCTAACCTGACTTTACCTAATATATTTTCTTAAACTGTGTAAAATTTTGAAAACTCAGAGGGAAGTAATCTCTACATAATTATAAAACTGAAAATTTGTCGGTATGGAACTTATTCAAATCTACTTGCATGCATTGATTTCAACTAAATTTTGCACACGTGTTCCTTACGCTCCGCTAAATTTTTAAAGACGTGAATACGCCACTGTTCCTCATTATTGTAACTGTTCTCGCAAAGGTCGAGGAAATCACGCCTATAGCAAACAAATAAATGTACTAAAATCATTTACATCAAAACAATTAACAAAAGAATTATCATAATTTATTATGAAACACATATATTTTACCATTCTTTAAGAAAAAACTAATTAACTTTCTTTTCCTATTAACATTAGGTCAATAACATGTTACATCATGAAAAAAAAAACAAGATATAATTGGAATTTATTATTTATTAATTATTAGTACTTAGCCATTTTTAAGAGACTAAGAATGTTAACAATTTGTTCTAATCTTAACCATCATAACGTGAAGAAAAAATACTACCTGTTGATGTTTAACTGTGTATAATAGTTAGCACATTTAATTTAATGAAAAATAACTCTGGTCATTGTTTAATACATACCAGGCTGGAATTGTATTTCCTCTAATTGTAGATTACATTAAACAAAAACAAAGAAAATACTTTTTTTTTTGTTTCAAAACAATTATCGTCTTTGTACAAAAGTAAAGAGATAAGTACGCGAAGTATAGAGGAGAGGAGGAATATGAATTGTATATCTACCAACAAAATATTTTTGTTTGAAATTTACATAATATATCTCTTCAATGCTGTATTGTCTTCCGGTATAGTTTTGTTCCTTATCTTGTTGAAACATAAAAGAACAACAACATCAACAATAAAGGAACAAAAAGTACAGTCATTTTAATTTAGCGTATATAATTACGTTTAATTATATAATAATTGTTCCTCACGCGAAAGATTACGTGATCTCTAAAGTACTAAAGACCAAGAAGAAGAAGAAGAAAAGGAAGAAGTTATTTCTTTCGTAAAAAGAAGCAGAATAAAAACTGAAACAACTTTCATCATTTTTATTGTATTCTGTGAAACATTTTTTTCTTCTTCTTCTGCAGATATATGTAATGATAAAGGCACTAATTTTTTATTATTTGCTTTTTGCGCAATGGTAATCAAAACATATAATAATCTTCTCGTAAATGTTATATTTGAGCATTCCTTCCTTTGGTTCTAATGTTACTTTCACTTACAATATGAGGTAATATTAGTAATTAATTGTTCGTTCCTATTTTTCCACATTCAAGACAGTTCTTTTTATGTGTTTTGTGATTTATTAGCAGTTACAATGGCTTCTTCTCCCGTTCCACCTGCTCTAAACTAAATTTCATTTAATGTTTCTTATCAAATTGTATCATTATTTTATTTTCCTCCACATTTTTATTACGTAATAATATTTTTACGCACTTATATTTCATCTTTACTATTTTTAGGTTTCAGTGTAGTGATGGTCGAAAATTTACGTTTTTATTTATTTATTTTTGGTTTCGAGAAAATATACTCAAGTAATTGTTTTTGCTATTTTCTATATCAAAGGTTTGCTTTTACATACTTAAGATAAAATAAGATAATAACTGAGCAAAGCAGATACGTTTTATTTAAAAACTAAAAACCTGTAACAAATCAATGGCTCCCTCTCACCCCCTGTTCCTACTTCATTTAAACATAACAATACCAAAATAAGCCTGGTCCTGTAGGAATTAATTTATAAGTGATATAAGAAAATTAAATGAAAGATGGAAAAATAAATAAATATAAGAAACACTAAACTAAATATTAAAAAATCCTATGTCTTGCACCAAAAAATACAATTTATATTTTAAGGTTTCTTAATAACTTATCCCACTCTTCATCAATTTTAAGTCCCCAGTTCCAGTTCATCGCTTTTCCACCTTCCACTTCTATAAATCTTGCTTCTTTCCATTTTCTGACAATCCTACTATCTTCGTGTCCTAACACTTTCACATCACTCCAATCCTCTAAATGTCCCATGTCTTGTAGGATGTTTTTTATATAGCATTTCTGTGCCTCTCCAACCTAACACCATCTTTATGTTGTTTTATCCACTCTCTTAACCTCTTTCCCGTTTCACCCACATAGCACATTTCACGATCACTGCGCTAACTAACTAATTCTATGGCTTACGGAACTCGCAAGTTCATCACAGCAGTAACAAACGTTCGCCATTGGATTCTATCCTGGGTGACATCAAGCCAGTTTTCCTCATGAACACCTTCTTCTCGAAGATCTCTTCTATATATTGTCTTCCCAACGACGTCTCGGTCTTCCCAATGGTATCCATCCATCCGCCCTTCCAACCAGGATAGAATATAATCTTCGTTTTCCCCCATCCGAGCTACATGGCCTCCCCACCTTAGTCGTCGCGATTTCATTATTTTTACAACATCTGATAAATCGTACAGTTCGTGGAGTTCTTCACTATGATCTTCTTCATTCTCCAGACTGGATTCTATAAATTACTTCTTTTTTCTCCATCATTCCCTTTTCTTCTTCTCTCTTCGCTTCTCTTCTCTTCTCTCTTATCACCTCCAGTAGCCTCTTGCTTCCTTTCCTGTACGTTGAAATACCTCCCATCTTCTTCAGCATTCCCTTTATCACTTCTGTTTACTCTCCTATACTCTTTATCCCCCGACCACAGTTTCTTCTCTTCTCCATTTTTCTTTTGTTCCGCTCTTTCTTTTCTTCCTTGTCTCTTGGTCTCTTCTTTCCTTGTGTACCTCCTCTTATCATATCGATTTCTTCTTATAACTTCTCATGAAAAACTTCTGTGCCTTCCTCTGTTTTTACTTTTTCACTGTTGACCTGCCTAATTCTTTCTTCCATGTTGCTTATGAAGTTTCTGTTCGCCGAATAATCCGCATCATTCCTAGCATGGCAATAGTACCCGGACGCACAACTTTTTTTTTGGCATCATTCCGTGTATATGTCTCCTTCCTTCTTTCTTATCCTCATATCTAAAAAAAATGGTATTATCCTTTTCCACTTCCAACTCGAGTTCTATGCCTTTCTCTTGATCTTCAATTTCTTTTACAAATTTCTCCAACTGCCCTTGTGTGCCCTTCCATATCCCCAAGCAATCGTCAACATATCTACTAAGAAAACACTAACTTGTCACCTCCTTTTAACCATACCTTCTTCTCCCATTCATTCATAGCAATCTCCGCCAGCACTGGACTCAACCTTGAACCTACGCTCAGTCCCTCCTCCTCCTTTGTTCTGTTATTTGTTGTTTTTGTAACTTCAACTAGAACATTTGTTTACTAGATAAGCTTTATTATACTCGCAATCGTATGAGAGACATATGAATAACAAGTGGATAGATCATTCCTTAACAGTAAACGAGAACAAACACCCAATGCTGTCGTTGATCAGTATTGTCATCTACTACAGCTTAATGAACGAGGTAGGAGCGTTGAGTAAGAATACGCTTAAGCGGAGTGCCTAAGAGTTCGCACATACTCTTATGCTCAGTTTCTACTGTAGACTTATTCTGTAGTTAACAGGTTAAGCAATGCCGTTTATATGTTAAAATCTACTTTTGTCCTTCAGTGTAAAATTCAATTTTATATAATTTCATTCGATTCACTCAACAAAATGTTGAGAGGGAAGGAGGAGATGACTACTTGATGCGCGTCAGTATTTTGACGTTATCTGCTGACTATAATAATAGTAATAATAATTTTGTAGAAATAGACGTATAATATACAGATCATTTGAGTAGATCTTTTGTTAGTTTGGTTAATCTCTTGTGTCCAGGTCTCCAGTAATACGAGCTTCGACTTATGTTTTCAAAAGCAAAGTTGAAATCGGTCTTTTGGATGTGTGGAGTAAGTCCCACCATACTATATAGAATTGTAACGGCCAGAGCAAGTTAAGTCTTTATATCTAGACTCAAGAAACAAAAGGATGCAAGTATCATTGACGAACCAAAAACATTTCGAGTTTTCTTTTTTTTTTATGTAAAACTCGTGTGATACAAAACCTGTAATCTTTTGTACAAAGAAAGCTTGGACTTTAATGTGTCCATGTACTATGTACAAAAGATTACCTTGAGCACATTTTTATTCTTCATTGTCATTTGTATTTCTTGCCTAGAACTATTCCATACTTCTATTGTGCACTGTGTCCTGTCAGTATACGTATGTGCACAAATACACAAAGTCAGTTTTCTTATGTGAAAATATTTTTATTATTATTATTATTATTATTGTTAGTTGATCCTGTCTTGTGAATCCCAGAATCTACAGATATAGGCCTACTTTGGCAGAGTCGCTAATGATGACTTGTGAACATTTACATCAGTATTTGTGGATCTAAGTTCATTTACTGGGGAGCTGGTTTTTGAAATGCAAAAATCTATTTTCTTGAACATTTTGTCTGATAGTAGAGAGGTGCTGGGATCTCTGTTTAACGTAATCAAATGCCTGCCAAAGGTGAACGGTCAAAGCAGTGTTACCACAGGTGATTTCAAGTGCATCTTCTAATTAAAAATCAAGACTGGAGGATCTACAAAGAGCAACAAGGCAAGAAATAAGTCCTCTTATTGAAACTTATAGAGAAAAAGGAAATAAAATATCAAAGGCTGGACTGATGTAATAAACACAGTTTATTTGGAATAAAGAGGAAAGTGTCTGGAGACACAAATAAAGTAATACCTGAAATGGACAGAAGTGATCTGTTTAATTTCGGTACGTTCAGTATTTGAAAGCTTTAATCGTTTCCAGTTCATAAGACAGTTAAATGTAAAAGTCCTTTATCAGATGATGCATAGTTTAAATGAAGAATATTTAGGTACAAACAATATATTAAATCATTTAAGTTTGTGGCTAAAAAGATGTGAATGACACCATCAAAATATATCGTTAATTCCTGCCTAGTTTATGATGAATTAAAACATACAAGTGTAAAACTATTGACTGTGCCGTTATCAACAGCAACTGTTGAGAGATCTTCCAGTGCAATGAACAGAATATTGACGCCAATAAGAAATGGACTTGGAGGTATCTAGTTCGATAATTGTATGAAGATTTCTAATGAAGGTGAAGTTGTTCCAGGCGAGGAATTTTCGTTAAAGTCTTAGAGTGGTATGCACCCATAGAATTAAGTCGTTCAACACTTCTGCATACGTTGGAAATATTCTAAAGTTTTACACTTTTGGCGGCCATAACGATATAATCATAATACATGGTTTTTCAGTGGGGTTCATGTCTTGACTGTTGTACGGCTACGGTTTTATTATTATTTTACATTCTTGAACTTGCGTGGGGCTCCCTCTCGCATAAAGATGAAGGAATCGTCAACAAATCAGGAAGCAGTAGCTTCTCTGGAAGAGCCTTTAATATTTATTTATTGGCCAAGCTCCATTGTTTCTTCTATTATGTGAAGCCTTCCAGGTTCTAAGACAGATGTTACATCCCAAACCATACTTCGGTTTTATCCTTCACAGTTTATTTTACACATTCCAATTGGAACTTCTCCTTAGGTCGACATTTCCCATTAAACATTTATCATATACAGTGATCACCACTGAAATATAGTTTCTCCCAATCAACAGCAGTTAAAATAAAGGAGTCCTTCATTTCCTTCTTACAAGGAGACCGTCAACATATCGAAATCTACCCTGACATTTTGCTAGGAGAGTTTATGTCCTATAGAAAGGTAATACAAGAAATTTTCAGCCTATATTAACTGGAAGGTACCGAGATTAGGAGCTGGAATATTGGTCGAACTGCACAAAGAGTGTATTTTTTATAATTCAATCAACAGAATTTACTTCTGCTTCACTTTTTTCTTCTGGAATAAACCACTGCCGAGTCCCATACCTTGCGAAGGACATTATTTAGGGTGTCTGCCCCCCTGGAAATTTAGATTTTGTTGTTGTAAAATCCATATAATTTTGCCTATTTTACAAAACAAAAACTGAATTTCGGGGGATCCAGACTCCCCTAAATACATCCCTGGCGAAGAATGTGGTGTAGTCGGAGGTAACGCCCATAAGATTCATAAACTAGATGCTTCACAGCGTACACCCTGTGAAAATCCTGGGACTACAGCGCTGATTGGTACTAAATACTATCCATACTAAATAGTATCCATACTAAATAAATTGGGCTCTGTAGGAAAGTGGCATGCCAATCATTTGCACGCTCTAATAGCAATAACATGGTTTAATAATTTACATAATGATGTATCCTAAGGGGGTTCTCGAAACATCCTTCTAGTTATTGAAGAAGGAAAACCCCTACAATAATTATATTACAGCAATAAATAATTAGAGAAAAATGAAAGTATAGTTCTTAAGATTATCTGCTTGAATTTGATAGGTTACTTCGAAACTTAACGAAGCCTTCTTGAACTTATCCCCTTAACCACGACCAACTCCAAAAGACGCAGAAATAATTTAAAAAAAAAAAACTATAAACGACATGTCGGAAACAATATTAGTTTTGCAAGAATATTTTAGACCTGTTTGGAAAACATCTTGGGAATTTTAAAGAATATCTTGGGAGTACCGAAAACTGGGTAATATCAATAACAGGTAACTTTACCCTATGTAGTAAATAACGGTTCTGTACAGAAATATCCAATCGTTTCACAAACTACTGATCCCAATTATCTATAATAAGTTTTTAGGCACCAATACGGACGATACCAAGCAGTAATTTACCAACCATTAGTTGATTTTACATTACGTATGTTTAATGGTAATATTGATAACGAAACGGGGAGAGTTTTTTTTTTTAACTTTCTTAAATGAGAAGGGTCGATGACTTAGCGGTAATGGCAATCATACAAGTGAAACGAGTAGATTTGAAGGTTGTGACCACCATACCCTAACGGACAGCGTTAGCTTATAATAATAACCGCGCGCCGCAAACACCGTTTTCGACAATATCATCACGATATCTTCCCCCCTTCTTCTCTACACAACTCTTTTCACGCAGAGGTTGCCACAGTCGACCAGTGGAGGACGACCAGAGAGAGAGAGAAAAAAAAAATTGCGATACATGGCTAGCAAACAGTATGTTGTAGTAGTAGACAGGTGGAACCAGAAACATAGCTGTAAACTGGCACCTTTTATACAATCAGTGATGCTAACCAAACAATTATTTGGATCGTATCACAGGGACTAAAGCCGAAGAAATAACTTTGAAATTTTGTATTACTGATATACAGAGTGTTCATCAAATATCGGTCTTTTCGCAGTTAAATTCCTGACACAAAAAGATGAAAACAAAAATATCTTCCTTATAATGTCGAAGTCATCTTCGGTTTTCCGATACACAGGTTACATTGTGGGGTTCAACATCGACTTTTTTTTCTATGGTAAATAGAAGGAATATTTCGCGATAAATCATTAAAGTAATGATGATGATGATGATGATGGTTATTCTTGTCCAAAGGCAGGTGTTGACATTGGCTGCACAGAGATTGTATAATTTATTTAGGAATGCAATTGAAGGTATTGTAGATGGAAAGAAGAAGACGAACCCAAATTCTTAACAGTATTAAGGAAGGTAAATCCAATGTTGAGATAAGCAAGTTAGAGGTGATTCTACTAACAATAGCAAAGGCTCCGGTCCCTTGATAGCATTTTCCCACGCAAGCATGTTTTTTATAAAATAGGCTGGCAACACTGATAGGTGCAGTGCTTAGGTGCGAAAAAATCCACAATACTTGTGCCAAATAGTGTTTATGTCAAGTTTGGCGCAGCTAGTTCTAACTGAATGGAAATAATTCGAACAATTGATTTTTTTAGAAAATGGGCTGGCAACACTGAACCACTACAGAGAAGAAGACGGTTTTATGGGCTCAGTGCTAGTCTAGCCAAGACCTTTGCAACGACATATCAAGCATCTCTCTACACCTTGTAGTTCCTAAGATTTAATTTTTAAACACGGATGGACACCTTGAGAGGAATTAGAACGCCCCTTTTTGTTATAGCTTCGCTATCAAGGGATGTAAAACAAAGATCAGGATGAATGGAGAGAGAAAGCTTAGTTTGCCCTGACGGACCGGACCTGTCCTTTCGGCAAAACACTAAAGATGATCATGCTACATTAAATTTTACAAGCTTAAGATTTTGCAAAATATTGTTTTACGTGTATTTTTATTAGAATATTCTCCTAGATTCGTTATTTATTTAATACAAGCTGATGCGAGTCAAATGAAACAATTATATCATCAGTTACCTTCTTCTTCTTCTTCTTTTGTTATCAGCCTGGTGGGTGCTTTGCAAGAGTTCTCAAATCTCCTAGTGTGCCTGATTTTCTAGTCTATTTTTTATATGCAACCCTAACAACATTGAGGTATTTGCTTAAGCTTAAATAACGCTCCTACGGGGGAGGGGCTCAATGTACTGGGTCAACGTTGGAAAATTTGTGTTAAAAATAATCCCCAAAAATTCGAAGGAAATAACTCTTTAAGAAGAAGATAATTTTTATAGCCAATTTGCTGAAAATGTTCATATACAACCCTCAAAGTTTCACGTCATAAAATAATATCTATTCACAGTAATACAACGCCAAAGTTACTAATGGATTAAAAAGTATTAATGATTAACACCCCTTAACACGCGCACAAATACAGTAATAAACGTGAATAAGTTTACCGTTAGTGATAGCAGCGATTTAAGAGAATAGGTAAAAATAATACTTATAAATATGCAGTATCATAGGATAACAATACAATATCCACGTCTCGAAACGAGAATATGTGGAGCACTAGTTTCAAATCCCCCGTCCGCAGTTTACGGTGCGTGTGCAATCTTACCTTTATAACGAAGTATCCATGTTAACCCTCAATATGGTGGGTTAACATTGACACCTCGTTCGTATCTACAATTTTTATCACCTAAAGTTGTTGATGTCTAATTATAGAAAGACATAAAATTATCGGACTTTCTAATTGAAACTTCGTAACAAGTAAATGGTCAATTTACCGCTTGACTAACTTCTTACGAAGTTTCAACTGAAAAGTCCGCCAATTTTGACCTTTCAACAATTAGACACAAACAATTTTGGATGACAAAAATTGTAAATATGAGGTATCAATGGTTAACTCTCGTTATGCTCTATCACATATATTGGATTCTGTCATGCAGACACGCCGCTAGCCACAAATTATAGGATGAACACGGAAATTTAGGAGACTGGGCTCATTCATTATTGCTTTACCTCGCATTTATACATATATAATTAGATTTTTATGCAGGACGAAGAGAATTTCTTCCTGACTACTGATCTGATTGGCCTTTGGGTGGCTTTCTACCAAGACTACTATTTAATTAAATTAATACTCATCCTATTTATTGATTGTGATAATTTTTTAACATTTGGCAACACTGAGACAAGCGTTAATAAAAATTTACTTAAGTAATGACGAAGAGTTTGGAACGGATGATGACGATGGATGAAGGACGTGATAGAGAACTTCGCTTTGCATCTGTTGTTTCTTGGAGACTAATAGATTTTCCAGTGTTTCCCATCGTTGAAAATGCTATTAGCAAGTTAATGTGTCAATTCCAATTTACGCAAAACTTTCTCATCCGAAACTTTTGTGTTTTGTGAGTGCCATTGCTCTTGCTGCTGTTATATTGAAAAGACTCTCATAATAATAGATTTGAAGGGAGAGGGTAATATGTAAAAAGGGGGGGATGCATTTCAGCCCCCCGCGCTTCACCCTTCCCCCTGGACCCTTTCATGAGGCAAGACAATAAACTTGTTTCGAGAGCAATTCAGTTTAACAAAAGGGGCGAAATGACATGGACCGCTATGTTTTGTAAAGTGACTGCATTTATGTGGTCTTGAAAATGTGGCAGTAATTTGCAGTGAATAGGGTGGGAATGACAGGTTGATTTATTGAAAACTTCTTCAGTTAAGGGCTTGGCAACAGTGAAATGCAGGGTGGGAAAACTAAGAATATAAAGGTATTTGAGACAAGAGAAATAAATATCATTGATTACATAGATATCTTTACGCTTCAGTAGCCGAGAACAGTGCAAAAGTCGTAAATTAAACGTCAAATGAATGCTTAGTTCATTAAAGGTGCTGATTATACTTTGGATAATTATTTTCTCTCAAATTTCTGATGAGAAATAACAAGTTGCGTTCAGGGAGCTCTACGTGACGGTACTGGAGTGAACGACTAGTGTCGAAAGATAAACGCCAGAGTCTCGATCGTTTACTTGAAGTCTAAACTAATATGGACTAAATTTTCAGTTCTAATTCGGTTTTTAACGCTGTTCCCGCTCTGCTGCCCGTTTCTTGATTTATGTTTTTATTCTTGCAAAAACTTAAATATTATTTACAACATATACAATTATTTGTACAGCCCAATACGTGCATAACTCTAGAATTAAGACAGATAAAAAAAAAAACAGGCTGCACAGCGATAACAAGCGTAAAAGAAATCTGAGATAATACTGAACATTTGGTAAATATTACTGGAAGTGGATGATTGAGATTAACGGCCCACTCCACTCTCTGGTTTCATATATTCATTATTTTGATAAGGCTGAATCCAAGTGAATCCCACCTTTTTAGTTTTATGTTAATTATTCAAATTTCAGTACGAGAAAACAGAAATTAACTTTCACGGACCAAAGTTCGTTTCGTCCTTCAATAATACGTTCAATTTGTTTTAATACAGTAAACTTAGGATTGTGTGCAGACACTTTTTGGACAGAAAAAATGTCCCAAAAGTGTCTGCACACAATCCTGCAGTTACTACTAGCATTTAATAAACACTAATTGTACTCATTATTGAAGGAGGAAACTAACATTGGTCCGTGAAAGTTAATTTCTGTTTTCTCGTACTGAAATTTGAATAATTAAAGTAAAACTAAAAACGCGGGAACTCCCACTTGGGATTGAGCCTTAAAAGTTGTCAATCAGTCCAGTATCTCTTTTAGATAGAGTTCAATGGTAATTCGGATTTTTTTTAAAAAAAACTGATAGATGTCCAATATGCATTAGCAAGAAGAGAATGAGAATTGAAGAAAGTTTTATTAAATGTTTTGTACGGTGCATTACGTTATGTGGAGGCGAAACAATTAAGGTTCTTCTACGAAAGAATGAAAAATAAAACTGGAATCCTTTGACATGTAAGTATAGAGAAAAACGAAGGAAAATTGAAGATCTGAATTCAAAAAACATCCCAAGTCCATCGGGGTATATATTTCAGGATGAACGAAATGCACTCCAAGGTCTTCGTATGTTATTGTATTCAGCGAAAATTATTTTGTATTAAAAAAGGTTTTCTGTGGTGGGATTAGGATATTTATGCGATTTGGAACATAGATACCGACGAACAGAAAAAATTACAAATACGAAAAAAGTGGGCTTGGGATGTTTTTCAACTCAGGTCTTCAATTGTTCTTTAGGACAGAAAGAGAAGCACAAAATCAGGATGAATGAAGAAGGGTTAATGTACCCCCATCTCCAAACCGAGAGATGAAGAGGAAGAAGAAGTAGATAAGGAAAAAACGAACAGAAAAATAATGATTTTTCAGTAATGACGTTTCCGTGATGATATAAACTCAGGAAAAGCTTGACTACAAGAACATGATAGCGTGTTTCTATGGGCAATGTATCCAATTAAGTAGCTTAACCATCGAGGTAAACCTTCTCTGTTTACACAAGGGTGCAAAAAGCTCATATAGACAGGATTACATTATTCTTTTATTTTAGGTCTCTCAATAATAATAAAACCATAAACTTAATAACAATTTTCCAACAATTATTACCCACTCTTTGCTCATTGTGTTTTAATTTTTTTTTTTTTTCTTAAAAAAAAAGTCTCTTTCAAAACTTTGACATGAATGCCCATTTCCTCTTTGGATTTGTATAGATATATGTAATATTTCATTTATAAAAGTTAAGAAAAGCTTCATCAAAAATTTAAAAGAAAAATAATAATAATATTTATATATATATATACCATATAACCGTAACACCAGCTGTCTGCTTTTTCGGAAGCTTGCTCGAAAAATTAAATTAATTGAATGTGTCTTTTTAGCAAATTTCCTCAACCGTTAAAGATGATTCTACATACAAAAAGGTTTTGCACGAATGTACATAAATTAAAGAAAGACCAAATTATGGCAGATGTTATACTTTTTAATGGAAACTTTCGCTTTCTCTTTTATTTTT
>JAGDQP010032935.1:9558-20976 GCA_022664845.1 Lepisma saccharinum
ATATATATATATATATATATATATATCGGGCCGTTTTTCTATAATGTTAGATCAGCGCAATTATTGTGTGGATAAATACTAACTGCATGAATATATTAGAACCTTATAGTATCCTTGGTTCACTCATAATCATAATACCAATTTAGTCATATTTCAAACTTCAGGTTGGATATTGTCAAGAACGATGAGTTTCTCAATCAATATTTACTAAGGTTTATGTGCTTACTTTGATGGCGGCGTTCTCTTCTAGAACTGCCAGTTCGTTCAGTCACATATGAAAGTTTGAATTTTTCCAATATACATTTATTCGCTTCAGACTATAAAATGTTATCTCTGGCGTAGTTATTTGTTGCGAATTGTACAAAATCTGAAGCACTATTAAAATATTTGGAAATCTGATATGTTGCTATCGCGGTATCGAAGCGAAGCAGCATTCCGCTTTTCTTAGTTTTGCTTTCGAAAGTTCTGATTAATGAAGGATATTTTACTTGGAACGAAAAAATAAAATTCTACGAACCGTGAAAAGTTTATTTTTTTCGGGCTCAGTGTCTTCATTTTCCAAGTTGGAGTTACTGGTCTCCAACCAGGCACCTCCCAGGTAGCGGATAGGGAATGCAGACCAGATATGGTGGGTACGGAAAATATTCCGGGGAGGACCAAAACCAGTACTGCTGCCTTGCAGTTAGTAGAGTGATCTACCACCATTACCACTCTGAGGCTGAAGATGAATGACATCGGCAAGGCTCAGAGATGTACAGAGGACGATATCTTGAATGTTTGCCTTTACTGCGAGAAATGTAAAGAAATAGTAACAGATGGTTCATGGATTCTCCTGGGGTAAAATATTCCGGAGGTAAACTAGCCCTCATTCGGATTTCTGGGTGGGGACTACTTCAGGGGGCTCCAAGAACAGAAATAAGAAAAACCTTGGAATAGAAACAAAGAACGTACTATCGTTAAACAAAACGGGAGCTCTTCAGGTGACGTTACGTGAGTCCAAGAAGTACAAGCTGGACATATTAGCGTTACAATAAGTCCGGTGGTAGGGTCAAGATAGTATCCGACAGAGCAAGTACACTTTCTACTATGGGGGAACACGGTCTCACGATTTCGTAATAGGATTCCTTATTAAGAACAGTATCCTTCCGGCGGTTCAGAATATAGCGTTAGTCAACGAAAGGCTATCGTACGTTACGATACGTACTCGATGGTGCAACACAGTTTTAATAAATGTCTATGCTCCGACCGAGCAGGCTAATGATAACGACAAAGGTACATTTTACGAGGAGCTAGAAAATTTGTTTGTCGGATTACCGAAATATAATACAAAAATTGTGTTGGGTGGTTTCAACGCCCAGGTAGGTAGAGAGGAAAATAGACCTACTATAGGCAAATAAAGCCTTCACAAAATCACTAACAACGATAAAGAAAGACTGATAATTTTCGTGGTTCTGGAAAACCTACTAGTAAAGAGCACATTCTTTCAGCTCAAAAACATACACAAATACAAATGGTATCTCCGGATGGCAAAACCCTCAACCAGATCGATCAAGTATTAGTAGATAGATGAAAACACACATAGTGGATGTTAGGTCTTACAGAGGAGTGCAAAGTGACACCGCTCATCAGTTAGTGAACACAAAAGTGAGGGAAAAGTTACGCATTGCGAACAGAGAAAGCAAGGGATCAAACTAACTTAAATTCGAAGTTAAACGATTAGATAATCCAAGCATAAAAGCAGATTACCAACTCGAAATGTCAAGTAGATTCGAAATCTTAGCGGAGTCGAGTAGTAATAAAGATGAAATTAATAGTGAAATTGATGTAAGTAAGATGTGAGAGGCAATTCATGATACAGTGAAGGAACATGTAGGTGAGAAGAAACACCAGAGAAACAAGAGTAGATCTAAGGGGAACTTGAGGCTATTTTATGCAAATTAAATTCAGTACATACACAGAGTTAACGAATATCCTGCAGCGCCTGTAATAACATTGCTGATACTCTATGTATAATAATAAGCAAGGCCACAGGCACAATGTTAGTTTTTCTTCTCCATTTTTGTAGGTAGTAAAGATGAGTTGTTGGGTGGAGACACACGCTGCATATACAAGACATGATTATTTTGAAAGAAGTACTTGGGAACAAAATTTGGTAAATAGATGACTGGAACTTTGCGTAAGTAGGGTGGGGTTACTTGGCATCGTTTTAGGCAACTTTGCCTCAAATTTTGGAATTAGATTTGGTTACTTTTTGTAACTAGATTTAGTTACTTTTATTCTCTTTTATGACCCTTATTTTTAATTGTAAAAGAAAGTAGTTATTTTGTAAAAGAGTATGAGTCCCTTTTTTCAACCCCCCCAATTTAAGATGGTATAAAAGGATTTTTCGCACCATTAACCTCTAGTACTTGTAATAGGAGACTATTTCCCCGCAACCCTCGGGGTATATTTAAGCTAACATAGCAGAGTATAAGGACCTTATTATATAGCTATTTTATGAAAAAGTAATAACAAATACTGTTTTTAATATTCTTTTTATTATACTAAACATCACATAAAAGACTACAGGCACTTTTAAAAAACAAGCATATCCTAATGGTAGCTTTCGCCATAAAGTTATACCAATGTTTTGTGTATACTGCTACCTAAACCCATTTGGCTATTTATTTCATGGCCAACACACACACACACATGGTTTATGGAGAACTTAATCTCACGTCAGGGACCAGTACATACACACATGGTTTATGGAGAACTTAATCTCAGGCCAGGGACCAACACACAAACACACAAACACACATAAGGTTTACGGAGAACTTAATCTCGCGCCAGGGACCATTCTCATAAACGAATAAAGCATTATATCGCTAACATTAGTGTTGTCGGTTGAGAATTTATTTAAGAAGTCCTGTAGTGAATAGCCAGATGCACGATATGCTAAATAGAGAAAACAATAGTGTCCACAGATTGGGATAAATCATCTTGAATGCGTTTATTTTTCCACGTATAAAATAAACAGTTTCGTTTCAAATACCTTATATGGTATTGTATATAGGGCGGTAGGCCATAGCTATCAAAATATTCTCTCACACGCATATTAGATATATAAGCAGTACTATTATCTAGTGTTGTAATGTGAATAAATAATTATAAGTACATAATGTTGAAAGCAAAGAGCAGTGAATAGTACGATACAGGGGTCATATGACTCTCGCAGGTCCTAAATGACCCCAGGGCCCATTGAAAGTTGTTATACCATTATTGAAAATGATGATGACGATAAGAAAACTGTAATGTAGGTTAAATGATAAACATACAACTAATAAGACAGTACTGTACGGGGACATTCACAGGTCCCAAGTGGCCCCCAGGGGCCCTCCTAACATGGAAAATGGATCTTTGTCATCCTTGGGACCAAAAATGGTCGCAAATTGTAGAACATACAACAGAGTAACAAGACAGTACGGTTGGGGAACATTCATAGGTCCCAACTAGGCCCTAGAGAAAGCCAAACATGGAAAATGGATCTTTTGAGTCCTTGGGACTAAATAACCAAAAATAGTCGCAAATTGTAGAACATACAACAGAATAATAAGCCAGTACTGTAGGGGGTCTCCCACAGGTTCCAATTGGGCCCTAAAGGGCCCCAAACATACTAAACCAAAGTTTTTATTTGGGGACTAAAGGACCAAAAATGGTCGAAAATTGTAGAACTACTGTGAACAAAACTACTGTGAAATAAAATGGAATACAAGCAAATAATAAAATAATATTAAATAAGCCCCCTATAGCTCTGAAAAATGGCATAAATTAACCAAGATTTGAAACGTGTAATAGTCATTTCAACGCATAGTCCATTGTAAGATAATGTCAAAAAACAATAGTTGAGGACTCTACCTCACGCCCCCTTCCCTAAAATGATGTAGAAAAATGGCGGAAATTGACTAAGATTTGAAAAGTTTAATAGTCATTTCAACTGATAGTCCATTGTAAGGTAATGTCAAAAAAGAATAGTCGAGACCTCACGCCCCCTTCCCTAAAATAACGAAGAAAAATGGCGTAAATCGACTAAGATTTCAAAAGTGTAATAGCCATTTCAACTGGTAGTCCATTGTAAGATCATGTCAAAAACAATAGTTGAGGACTACCGGACGCTCCCTCCCAGAAAATGATGAAATAAAATGGCGTAATTAGACTGGGATTTGAAAAGTTTAAGTCATTTCAACTCATGCACCCATACCAGGAAAGTTCAAAAACAATAGTTGAGGACTCTACCTGACTCTCCAAAAATGATGAAATTAAAATAGCGTAAATCGACTAAGATTTGACTTTTGTTTTATTAATGTCAAATGAAGCTCCATTGCCAGTAAAGATCAATAAACAAAATTTGAGGACTCTACCTCACCTCCCCCACCCCCAAAATGGCGTCCAAAGGCGTAAATCGACTAAGAGTTTAATTTTGTTCTAATAATGTCAAATGAAGCTTCAATGCCAGCAAAGATCAAAAACGCCATTTGAGGACTCTACATCACTGCCCCCACCCCTAATATAGCGTCCAAATGCGTAAATTCACTAAGATTAAACATTTTGTTAATAATGTAATATGGTTGGCAATTGAAAGAGAATAAAACAGTATTATACCACTGCCTCTTAGTACCCGTCAAATGGGACCGAAAAACATTGAAAATACAAGGTGGAAAGCAGTACAAGTAGACAAATGCAAATTAAACAACAAAAAATAATAATGTAGTAATCGCATTCCTGACCCTCAAGAGACTCATCAATGCCTAAAAGAAGGAACGTATAAAAGAAAAATACAGCATTAAAATGTGAGGTATAAATATACAACAGTTATTGTAGATGCCAACTCAGCCACATTTTAGTACATGAACAATGGCGAATAAGCACATTGCTTGTGAAAGAAAAATAACAACGTTCCTCTGAAACACTGCAACAACAGCTATTGACCGAATGCCACTGCAACCTGGTTGAAATCGGTTGTTGAATATGCATGGTAGGGGAGAGACACTTTGACCTGCGCAGTGTATGGCTAGCGCAAGTGGGTTGGAAGGCTATTCTGAGTTTGAACGCCGACTTGTGTAGACATACAGTTACAGTTGTGCTATACTAGGTAAGTGTTTTCTTTGTTAGAGACTGGTGATTTAATATTTTGAAGAGATCTGCTGTGATACCCGTGTGGATTGTTACAACTCATGTAAGTTGAATATTTTTGTATGATGCAACCAAGAGTAAGCAAAGAGCCACACATTAATTGAAAAGAATGTAAAACGCTTTGATGACTGTTGGTTGTGTTATGTACTTAGTAAAATGATTGTAGTAATGAAAACTTTATAAAATATTTATTAAGAATGAAAACTTGTGTGCAACCGTAAGCAATGCAGTTCTTACTAATGATCATACTTAAAGGTGATTAGTACTTGATAATAATGAAAGTAATTACGTAAAATGAAAACGCATGTAGAACTTTATGTAAAGTAGTTGTTACTAATAAACGTAGTGAAAAGAATTTACTAAAAATGAAAACTTGATAGTAATGAACGTACTTAAATGTAGTTACTAGAACATGAAAATATTTTTACTAATGAACGTAAAATTAAAACGTATGTGCAACGTTATACAAGGTACTTGCTACTAATGATTGTAATAGTGAACACATTTTAAAATAGGTGCAATTGACAGAGTCATATCGTAGTTGTACGTTAAAATATTTTTTGAATGACATATGTAAATCACATGACTCAAAATATCTTTGTTTCTTGTCGTTACAGATTGAAACCAATTCCTTTGGAAGGTGAATTTCTGTCTCTGGATTTGAAAGTTAAGAAAGCAGGGTAAGTGAACATTATATTATATTTTTTTAAAGTTTCACAGTATATTACGTTTGTTACAAAAGTACAAGTTTAGTTTGTGACATCGTTGCGTAAATAAAAATAAAACAGTACGTTCGTGTGTTACAAAAGTACAAGTTTAGTTTGTAACATCGTCGCGTAAATAAAAATAATAACAGTACTTTATGTGTATTACAAAAGTACAAATTTAGTTTGTAACAACGTTGGGTAAACATAAATTTGTAACATTTACCTTTGGAATTGTACAAACAAACAAACTATTACGCGATGGATGGAATAACGTTTTCGAACAATAGTTAGAGGTGAAAAAAATAACTTAGAAATCAAAACAATACTTTAAGTGTGAAACGCAAACCTTGTAAAACACTTACAGATATATTCCTTTGTTGAAAAACGTATATATCGGTTGAAGTTTAACCGGTCTATTGTAATAGTTTGTAATTATACGTGTGCACATAGTGTTTGTATTTAGTTTATGTGAGATCGTTGATGGGAAAAGACGTATTGACATATTGTCTCTCTGTTTATTTCAGAAACATGAATCCCATCCACACCATTTTATTTGCTTTTCTTGAAGGACGTATTGACAATGGCGACCGCATGGTTTTGCCCTGGAGGGGCATTTGTGAGTCTATGGCTAGGGGATTTCGGCTGCCATTTCATGTTGTAAGTAGGGATTTTATTACTCATTTGATATATACTTACTGGGACAGAGTTATTGATTGTACAAGAGTATGTCCGTGGGGGATTTGTTAGCGCTGTATGAAAGCGACTATGCAGGGTTTGAAGGAATTATGGAAACCATGCATATTCGCTTTTACGAATTAGTAAATTAGGGAATAATTGATCTGGACCGGATTAATGAGGTTACACTGGTGAAATTGCTTGGGTGGGAGGAGGCAAGTAAATTTATGAGAGAATTATAAATCTTTCCGTTTCTTGCACCTGCTCTTCAGCGTATTATACTGGCGTTATTCCTTGTAATACGAAACCTGTAAGGAATGATCGGGTAATTGCCAGTACCAACATGGACGGCAATTTTGCATGTTACTGAAAACGTAATACCAATATGTGATATTGATGTTAATACGTTCCCACCAGCGCCGACAGAGGACACGGATGGGGAGGAAATATTAGAATTACCACCAATTACTCCAGCCTTCACCGTCTGACAACCTGAGTAATACGATAACGAGGGAAATGGACCATCAGTATGCACTGAATCTTGCACTAGACATTTTGGATGAGGTAGATGCAAGACGTGCTTCTACGGTGATGGCACCCCTTCCTCAACCAATTGCCGTTTAGGCTCAGGTAAATCAAATGAATGGTAATGGTATTCAGGAGACGTATTTGAACGTGAGACACTTGTCTATTGCTGAAGAATAATATCTTCGAAATAACTTTATCGCGTAACCAGGATCGTCGCGAGACAGTGGAAGTGGAGGTAGTGCGGATTGAACGTCCCCCATTAAATGTGGAAGAAGTTACACTGAACAAACTTTCAAAAATGAATGGGTATCATCAGATGATACTATGTACGGTAGCAGAAATCAAAGTCGTCGACGTCGCTATACCAATTTCGGAATAGCAGGGAGAGAGGTCGTCCTATCAAACCGTGACAGAGTAGATGTTGTTGATACAGAGATTTACGTGACGGGACTGTTCTCCTTTGCTTTGAGGAACATTCTCCCTAGAATTCCTCGAGATACATACGCGGGCCTCACCATCGAAAGCAGTACATGTACTTTGAATAGGCCCCTGTACGTAACTTGGTGCCTAAGAGATGAACTAACACCCTATGTAATTTTACAAACATTAGAAAATGTGTGTTGAATTCAAACGAAGCATTTCTTTTTGGCGAAATTCGAATAAAGTTACATTGAGTGGATCCTCGATTGGGGAGAGGACCACAGTCGCAGCGTATTAAAAAGTCCATGGACAAAGGTATCTTCCTTCAGGCACATACCATTGAATCTTCAACGGAAATTTACTGCCTGGCTCAGTTTGGGTCTTGGCCAAAGCCAAGGCAGATAACAAACGATCGCTAGTGCGAAATTTACAGGATATTGAAAAATATCCATTTTCATGGATTAACAAGTCTAAAAGGTTAAGTTGGGCGGCTGGAGTTGACGTTGAACGTGTTAATCGTTGTACCATAAAAGAAGTAAACATGTTTCAGCAACATTTGCTGCCGAGCTATCAAAGAGACCAAAAGACAAGACACACCGAGCGTATATTTGCAGATCCACCTGTTCCAAAACGGCTTTTTATTCAGAATCAAGACAGACCTTACAGTACGATTTCCTTTATAACATCGTACTTGGGAGTAGAGGCCTACTGTAAATATTGCCTGCAGGGGTATGATGACGTAATGTACCATAAATGACAATAGAAATGTGCATGGTGTTAAGTATACCATGGGATTGAAGAAGAAGAAAAACAACGAGTTCCATGTGCTAATTGCCATCGATTGTTCCCTTCAATGAACTGTTTTGTTCAATAATAAAACAATACTAACCCGTGGCAAGGTATTATGTGAAAATGTGGTTGAATGTCCCACGTGCCGAGTCCTTACGGATATGCGTCGACAAAACGAAAATCATATTTGCGGCCAAAGATTTTGCCATTTGTGTAACGAAGATGTATTGCCTGAGCACAAGTGTTTTGTACAAAAACTAGAACCTCAACACTTTAATAAATACCTCATGATAATTGACTGCGAAACAAAGTTTCTTGGTCCTAACACGAAGGGTGAGCGAGAACACGAAGTGAACATGGTATGTGCTGGTCATCGTTGTCAAGATTGCTGGAACGAGAAAAATGCAAGAGCCGCATGTATGACTTGTGGAGACAAAAACAACAGCGATTTTGTTTCGTACAATGGCCGACTTTATAAAGCATTTACTTATAGATCGCCCTTAGTTTGGCAAGATTAATTGCTTATCACATAACGGATCGAAATTCGATATGATTTTGGAAGCAAAATGTATTATTGAGGACCAAGGATACGATAAAGACCTGCATCTCATCATGCAGGGACAAAAAATTATCCAAATGGCCCTTGGTAAACGAATTGTCTGCCGGGATACATACTTGTACATGTCGGTCAAACTAAGTAATTTACCCAAAAGTTTAGGGTTAGAAAATAACCTAAAGAAGGGTGAATTCCCGTATTTATTTAAAACGGACGATAATCAAAATTATGAGGGTCCTATACCCGATCTTGAGTGGTTTGAACCGGAAAATCGCAGTGTTGAGAATACAAAGGCATTATCCGAATGGCAAAAGGCATGTAGTCAAGATCCAAATTACAAATTTAATATGCGAAAAGAACTGGTGGACTACTGTAGAAACGACGTTATTATTTTGGCGAGTGCTGTTGTGAAATTTAATAATATCATTGAAGAACGCACAAACGAGTTGCAGTGCTTCTTAGTGTCATCGACAATCACAAGTCTGGCTATAAAAATGTTCAGCACATTATATATTAAGGAAGACAATATAGCTGTCCTTCCCCCTCTTGGATTTCAACACCGAGACCCCAAAGCGAAAAGGCCCTACAGTGACTCGAAAATATGTCCCACATAAGTGGTGTGAAAATCCGACGTAGCGGGAATGGAGGAGAGGTCCCTATTGACCCGCACAAGGAAGACGGCTGTTATGAAAATAAGCGAGCAAAACAAGTAACCTTCTGGGAATTTGACGGGAGTTACCCGCATGCCCATAAGTAGTATTATACTAGCCTTAGGCATAGCATAATTGATGGGGGGAGGGCTCGAACAAAAATACCAACGTACTGTAGAAAAACAATATATCTAACGGTTAGGATATAAACTTATCCGTATTTGGGAATGTGAGTGGGACGCCAAAGTAAAGGCGGATAAGACCATCCAGCATTTTATTCTAGCATAATGCGCCACCCTGGATGAAGTCTTTAGTCCAAAGAACGCGGTTTAAAGGCGGCAGAACAGAATGTTTTCGTTCGTTGTATAAATGCAGTGAAAATGAAAAAAATTCATACGTGGACGTTACGTCACTGTACCCCTGGGTAATAGCGCGCTGCCCACTCCCAGTTGGTATGCCGACGGTGCATAAACAGAAGTTTCCAAAACCGTAAGACGTCAATGGTCTTATTACTGCACAATACTAGCCCCAACTAATTTAAAATTGCCAATCATTCCATTCACGTGTAATTCCAAATTTATGTTCGGGATATGTCGCACGTGCATAAAAAAACGAGAACGTGGATTGTTACAATACAAAGGAACAACGACAATTTAGGGAACGTGATGCTCGCCTGAAATACACAAAGTGCTAAAACATGGAGATACAATCGAAAAAATCCATGAAATATGGGAATTTGGAATGGAAAAAGGAAAATGCTACCAGTACACATTTGAAAACGGAGTTGTGGTATAAGGATACCGGAGGGCAACTTGATACGCTAGGTAATGCAAATGTTGGATTTCAAAAACGTAGTGCAATGGTTTCTGGTAGTGCCTCTATTGAAATATTAGGGCGTCTCTTCACGGATATTACAACAATTGATCGTATTTTTTCCAATAAAGTTAGTGTTGAGTCAAGTTGAGTCGTAGTAAAGATGCATTCTGTCTTATGGCAGCACAAGATTGTAATTTTAAGGTTCACTTAGAGGAAGTCATACTGTATGCTTGTTGTGTAGAAATCTCTGCTGATGTTGCGCTTCAGCTAAATCACTTTATGCTTCAAGATACTGCCAAACTTCCAATGACGCGTGTAGAAACACATGTACATACCATAACTGAAAATGTCGCTACGTTCAGTTTGGATAATTTATTTTTAGCTAAAGGTCTTGTTATCGGGGTTGTTTCAAATACTGCATTGAATGGTCGGTACGATATTAATCCCTTCCATTTTGAACACTTTAACCTTAACAAACTGCAAGTCCAGGTTGGATCTAAATTTCATCCTTACAGTCCCCTTACACCCAATTTTGCTAATAATTTGTATATTCAAAGTTATAATTCTTTGTTTTCTGGTACTGGCATATTTCATCAAAATTCCGGTCACACCATTACACCGGAAGATTATTCAAATGGCTATATGCTATATAAATTTATTTTGTCACCTACCAATACATTGGACGACTCTACTTGGAATGTCGTCGAGGATTCGCCTGTCAATATTAAAATAGGGTTCAGTGAGCGTCTTCCACAGTCCATTACTTGCGTGGTCTATACACAATTTGATTCCCTGATCCAAATCGACAAAGACCGTAATATCTATACGGACAATAGTATCTAAAAAATTGTACCATACTTACATTAAATTTTAAATGGTTAGTTGGCACTCTGTCTCAGTAAGTGTATAAAAGGTGGGATAATTTCCTATTTGCATCATTACAACAACGGCAGCATGAGGGCAATCATCCACTTTTCGGCGTTTGAGCAAACTGGTGACGATAAGTTTATTGTCAAGGAATTGGCCATTGTGAATCCCGATGTCAATACAGTTCAAACCTGGATGTTCAAGGCACCTTTTGATATTTCCCAATTACCATTAACAC
>JAGDQP010032936.1:0-20975 GCA_022664845.1 Lepisma saccharinum
CACAACGCACTGTTGTTTATATATACTCAGAGCTACAAAAGAAAATAGCATAACCGTTGTTATAACTTCCGCTTTGAATAAAATTTCATATTAGTCTTAATTTTGGGAATGTTTTGTTAGTAGGAGAACGGGACAAATAGAACACGGGGTTATTACAACAGGAGGCCATCATTACTGTCAATCTAAGTGGTCTAAAAGTACATAAAATATTTAGTGCCGTTCTACTTGTATCGTCCATGTGGATATAAGCGAAATATTTCTCATAGTGATAGATTAATATTCAGTTTCTCGCATTCCTCTTATAAAAACTAAATGGTCAAGTTGGACGTGATTAATAACGTCATCGCCCCATCAACATAACTGTATATACTTAGTCCTCTTTAAGGGACACCAATCCTACATTGAACCTTTTGGTACTCTTATAAGTGTTCACCCTGGGAGAAATTTTACCTCATGTTCAACGCCGAAAGTGACCTTGGTTTATTACAACAAGTGTGATTCTTTAAACAGAAATCATTCAATGTTATTTCAACTGGTCTCACAAATAAGATACTATTGCAGAAGTCAGAAAGGGTTTTCTCTTCTATGAACCAATAAAACTGATTGTCAACAGCCGTTTCAAATCACTTCCTCGTGAGTCATCAGGGTTAACTACAAAAGCGTTAGGAACGTATGAAGGACTCGTGCTTGGCTATTATACTGCGCCTACATTTTAGAGTATATCCCATAACATTTTATATATCATTTGAAAAATCTTTATTGTCGGAAGTATTCATCTTAACATACAGAGTGCATTTAAGTCTTTTTACATGTGTTATTTAAATGCATGGCAACGCAATGCTATTTTCAATTCGTTGTCATTTTGTAAGATCTCTGTGAATACTAAAAGTAGTTATATATTTGAAAATTTCATGTATCCCTTTTTCCTAGAACTCATACGTTACTTTACCAATAATTTTAATATTTGCCAAATATCTGATTACATCACAAAGAAACAGAAATATAAGAATTATTTCTCATGCACGTAACTTTTCATTATTATAACTACGTAATTGAAACTCAAACGGTAGATAGTACAAATTTGATTCTTGTTCTGGTTACCCGGAAAACGTTCTGTCTGTCTCACATGACTTATAATAGAGACATTTTTTATAATCTCTTATGGGGAAATTAGAATTTACGTGAAGTTGCCCATTGCTGGCATCAGACATTCCTTTCTGTAAGCATAAGAATCAACAAGATCTTGTGGATCTGTCGTAAATGTCTTCATGATTTCAATGAACTTCACAATAATCTGAAAGGTTCATCTGTTTTTGCTATATGATAACCTGAAACTAAATTGTCCTTTGTTCCTATACTAGTTACCTCTGTCCTCCTAATATAATTAGCTGAAGACCCAGTAGGCTTGCTTATCTTCTAAACGTCAGAAATGGTTTAATCTTAAAACAAGAGTGATCTGTTGTAAAATATAGTTTTCATCGATTCGTATACATGTTCTCTAGTAATCTACGCATTTCCCCTTATTCTTTAAGGCAAGAGCACGAAGGCGAGGTAAACGTAAAGGTGGGAATAATTTAAATGTCTCTCCTGTATCTTCCATCCTGTGGGTAAAGACAAGGAACGTACAACTGATCGAAACCCAATTTTATTGCAATTATTATTACTAGTAATAGAAGTTGTTCTATCGACCACACTCTTTTACAACGAAGACATCGAAGTAATGCTACTACTACTTAAACATTTACTAGTATATAAACAACAACTTCAACATATACTAGCGTTATGATATTTAACTTCGATCTGGACTTATGGAATAATTGAAAAAGAGAGAAAGGACCGGCAATGCATGCCATTATTGGAAGTAGTCTCGCTGAACTGGAGTATACCTTTCTCAAAGCTCTGGAAGCTACTGTATTTCCTCTTCAACGGTGTTTGGTGAGAAGATATCCACTTTGATAACTGATTCATCGTTCAGAATATACGTACCGTTAGGTCAAGAGACAGACTTACAAACAAATGATAGCCACTGGGGGTTAAATCTGGACCATAAGGTGTGTATCGCAGTACTTAACACCTGAGTTGTGTGACGGTCTCCGTGGTCCAGTGATGCTGTGAGAAGAGAACAACCAACAATTATCTTGTGATAACTTTAACCAACGTTATTGCCACTACCAGTACTCATGTTCACTTCTTGAGCAAATTTCCTGCACTGCAACATGTCTGCTTTGTCTCACAATCTCATTCATTACTTTAATGTTTTCTGGTGTCACCATCTATACACTAGAATCATTTTCAGAAACAACAAAATGAGGGTTATCAGAAAGAGTAGTTTCTCTTCTGTAATACCTCAAATGATCATACAAACCTTATGTGCTTATTAAATGGGGCCGGATTAAATATCGTCTTTACGAAACGTGCATTTGCAATGCAACCCAACGCAACGTAATCTGATTGTTCGACCTTTGCGCTTTCTCTTACAGTGACATTAAATGCAGCAAGTGTAAGGAGGGATATTGATAAATATTGGCTACACTGTATTGTAAGGTGTTTTTTTTGCTGTTGCTATTTTTGTTGGTGCGGCGCGAGCCTGCGAACTTCATACTTTTATTGGCTAGCTCCGGCTTGTTATGCCGTTCCCGTTTCAAGCTTTCTCCGAGTAAACAAAGGAGTAGCACGGCCGCACTCGTCCCATACTTCCGTTGCCACGCTGGGGAGAGTCACTCTCGAAGAGGGGAAGCCAGGAAGGGGAATGAAAGAGTATTTGCTTAAATGAATTCGTCTGTTCGTTGTTGTTATATAACTAGAGTGCATAGCGATTCAATGTCTTATCTATCCACCTCCGTTGAGTACGAACGGAAGTGAGAAGAATATACAATCTGTATTTCTGTGTGTTCTTATGGAAGCTCACGCACACATGAAGGAACACTTTTCGTTTAGCACATCAATATTGCTATTCTGAGTCGAAATAGTAGAGCTGTTTATATAAGGTGTTTTATTGACTTCTCGAGAAGTCCAATTAGATGAATACTCGCGTGGCATATTACTCAGTGCGTCACTGCAGCTAGAATAATCGTAGACGACATAAATGCTTTGTCTTTAGGTACAAAATAACATTTGGATATGAAAGGTACAGAATAATATTTGCACTGTTTAGCGTGTCTAATGTTCTGTAGTTCGATGCTCGCGTGATGTCTCATCATAGAATGATGCAGCCTTATTTACATATAGAAAGATCCTAACCTATTTCCCAATTGTTTACTTTATGGTCAAAGAATGTCTAACACAAAGTTCTATAAAAGTAGGTTTATTTAAAACTTAGATATTTACAAGAGAAGGTATTTGGTTTATACGACAGAGAGTATTTCTAAGCGCGGCTCGACTTAGGATTTTATAAGTCACAACGTCTATAAAAATACTAAGTCCTACAACTGCTTTTCCGAAGGTTCAGATATATTCTAAGTTCCCGATAAGGAGGAAATGTTTCTAAGTTATGTTTCATGGTAGGGGATTTCAAGCTAAGCCAAAATAATATTTCCTACCTTGGTTACTTCTTGAAGAGAGGTATGACGGCTGCTGGTGGTATACGAAGACTCAAGGGTATTTTGTCTTGCATGTCTGTTTATATGCCAGAGCATCTCTTCATCAGATAATCATAGAAGGAGGGATTTTTCTTATTTGCGTCAACCAGCTAAGAATGTGGGTGGTTAGTCAAGATCGAGGTAAGTTAACTTCAGTTTTGTGAAGATCGGGTAGTTGGACGCAAAGTATCAGAGGTTTAGCTAGAGCTATCGATGTGTTGCGAAGTAGGGAGTGGGGGGAAAGGTATTTCTGAGAGCTTATGCTTCAATATAGTCGGCCATTTTGTGAAGGGAAAACTACAACATATGGTGCAATCCACCCTTGCATCAAACGATACATGTAACAATATTTCTAGCAGTTTATATGAAGCAGAAAGTAAATATTATTTATTGTCGATTGTTTACGTTGTAATTGATCGTCAAATTAATTGTTAATTAATTAGGTTTCTAGTTCTTTTCGTGTTGTATTCATAGTTCAATATACATAATAAAAATGAAGCACTTGTTTATTGTTCCACAAATAATTTTACCGTAATTTTGAGGCTTTAGTTTTTCAAGTACATTAATAAAGCTCATACAAATATGTATTCAAAAGAGAGAGTGAGTGGAACCTCATTCAGATAAGGTTTTATAAGGAGCAGTTTCAGAGGAAATCCAAGGAATTTAATATTTCAGGATGTTTTGGTTAGAAAATTGAGCTCGTAACATATCCGGCTAGCTAATCGAAGGAACTAAATTGTAAAGTTTGCGTTCCGTTGACGCAGTGCGATATGTAATATGACCCTTGAAATATCACAACGCTTTAGTTGTTATTAAGTCTAGAGTTGAAAACTAAATACAATATTTTTATTTCTATACGATTTGAATAAAGTAATAATTGTATAAGTAAAGAAAATAATTTGTTATAATCATCGTTCTCCATTAATACGATATTGGACTGACTGCAGCCATTGAAAATTTAATGACTATGTGAAGCTAGGGAGCGGAGAGGAAACTTAATCTCGTTTGTCCACTTCCAGTCTAAACCAATAAGGACCAAATTTTCGATTCCAACTCAACGCTTGATATCGCTGTGTGGCCCGTTTTTTATTTATGTCTTAATTCTTGCAAAAAACGTAAATATTATTTGCAGTATTTTCTATTGTATGCAGAGTGCGGTATATTCTTACATGAATAACTCAGGAATTAAGACTTGAATCAAAAAAACAGGACACACAGCAATATCAAGCGTATGAAACTGAGTTAGAACTGAAAATTTGGTCCACATTGGATTAGACTGGAAGTGGACAAACGAGTTCACATATTTTCTCTGGCGTCTAGCTTTCAACACTAAGTAGTTACTCCAGTATAGTTTGTGTAGAGCTCGATGGTTATAATATATTTTAATATTTAATGTATTCTGTTTCTATGCTTAAAGTTTAAGATGTAAAAAGGTAGACACGTATTTGTCGCTTGTTGATCATTTTCTTTCCTCAGCTGCTGCGTAGAGTTCGTCAGTTGTTCACACAGCACGTTCAGTACATATAACTTAACGGAAGATTATGATAAAATGATTCCTCCCTTTGTAACATCACCTAATGGAACAAGTAAGTTATCAAGAATATATATATATTGCATACAACTAAAGATTGTGTAGAGTCCAAATTATATAGCAATCAAAATTGCAGGATAAGGATAATAACATAGATTCGAATTTTTCATGATCGCAGGCATCATATTCTGAATGTAATTCAGGACTTTATTCTTTAGTCCTATTTATTTATTTCATGATTCAACATTACGTTCAAAATTTTCTAACATTACTTGTAGCGTCTTAAACCTTAGGGTTCTTTGCTAAAGTAAGTGAATATGTAATATGTCATGATTTGTACTTCGTTCGGTACCATCTCGGTATTCGTCACTTCTGTGAATAACTCTAAAATTCCTCAGTCAAGATGGCTCTCGTTATCTGAATTAGAACCGGCATTCTTCCGCAGTGCTTAGTTAAACACAACAACTATTACTCGTAATGGGTATGCCTTTTACGTTTGTCTGGTAAATAATTATACGGGTTGCTTCCTGATCAATGTATAATTATTTTCCCTACTTTCAAGCATTACATAATCGTTATAATGTTTCCTTGCTGGTGTTATGAATAGGAATTTAGTGATGTTTCGCTTATAGCGCTTTAAATATCAAGACTGCAAGATACACGGTGAATGGCGACATGTTAACTTTTTTTTTACATTTGTGTTTACATTGTGTACGTATCGCATACTACTTGTAACTCTAAAGTATTTGCTGTGCGTTAGTTTCCTGATCAAAATTACATGTTTCATAAGAAAATACATATTGGTAATATTACACAGTTTGTAGTGTTTATTTTGTAATGATCTTACCTGTTTTACAAAACTTAAACAATAATTTGCTTGTATTTACTTTTCTTAGATAATTAATTGAAAGATTTAATGCCAGTTCGTTAATGCACATCTTCAGAAATATGCTGCATGTGTAACTACTCTAAATTTAACAATGTCGAAGTAAATTAATTAAGGTTTGATAATTGTGTTTCTGTTTTCATTCGTTTTCAGTCATCCCTGCTAATGTGGTAATTGATATGACAATATTAAGGGAGCCAATAATAAAGGAAATTGAACAAGTGAGTGTAACCTTTCCTTTCTTTTAAATTAGTGTTCTAAACCATTTTTATACTTAAATTATGGGCTGAAGTGGCAGTTATAACCTAAGATTTCGAGAAATGGTGTCCTTCTTGGGAAAGTTCCTTCTCTGAAACAACGGTTGAGGAGACATGTAAGTGGTTGCGACAGAGAGCTAGATCTATTACGAACAAATATTGTGGGTAAGTTATCAGGAGCTAATTGGTCTCCGTTCTGGCAAAGATAAAAGGGACAGAACTTCATCAGGAGTCGTTTTGATTGAAGACAAAGTGTCAGTACAGACAGAATGCAAATGAAACGACCCCAACCGAACTCCAAAAGAGATCACACACACACTTCCGGGCTAGGTGAAGTCAAAACTGCAACACCAAAAACAATCCAGGAATGCAAATAGGGTCGCCAGGAGTCTAGAGTACCCACGCAACGCATCCAGCCTAACTCCAAACATTTTCAACACCCCAGACGAGCGGCGCAGAAATGCCTTCCAGATTTAAAGAGGATTCCAGATCCTTGTGATCGCTGTGAAAAAAAACAATAATTTAAAACGAGGGAGGAAATACCGGTAAGGCGACACCTCCAATCTTTTAATTAGATCGTCGGTTCATACTCTGAAGTACCAGCTGGTTCAGATTACCGATAGATTAAGAAAGAAAACGCAAATCTTTTCTTGGGAATAATCTCAAACGATAATACGCATATCAATTCATATGTGACTCATACTATGTCTTTACTCACTTCGAAGTCTACAGGGTGGCAAAAGACCATGTCTTACCTTTACCTTAGTAGGGCCCACACCTGTAGTCTGGAATCGCAATTCCTGAAATGAAGACGAACGAACACCAGCGAATCACGGTCGCAACTCAATCTAAACGTCGTGTCATAACGCAAAAATGCAAATAATATTTATTCACTCAAATCACATACTGGAGTCACTTCATATATCAACGCAGAATAAGCAGAAATTCCATATATATAGTTCCTTTCCCAAGTTATCACATCTCGGCTGGCGAAAGAATCCTACCACTGGCCTACGGATTTATGAACCAACCTAATCCAATTAAAAACGCATCACTCAATACGATATGTTTACCGAAACACAGAAATAATTTAGATTCGTAGTTAAATTCTAATGAATATTAGGGCAAACATTAAATAAATCACTGCACATCATAAATATTATTATACACTGTATATGGATTATCAACTAATGCCTTAAATCGTACCTGGTTAAGTGAGAGGACTTCTATATCACGTTCACTGAACAGAAACACAAGATTGTTCGAATATAAAATATTCCAGAATTTCAATTTATTAGACTGAATGTACATAATGTACGCTTTCGGATATGATCATTTCATAAAATCAAAGCAGAATTACTGTTGAGCTGTAGGAACAAACACATTTGAATCGTCTATTTGGAATACATTGAATTAGTTAAGCAGAAATGAAAGTTGGTTTGTCGGATATAAATGTCTATAATTTCTATAATAATTAATAAATCTCGCTGAAATTTTCACAAGTTATTCCAAAAACATTGGTATTTAATTTAGAAAAGTTTTATTACATTAGTACTTACACGAATGAATTGATTGTCCAAAATACATCTTACAGAAAGAACCAAGTTAGCCTTATTAAAGGCATGACTGTCTTGAGTAATGTCTTGAAATGAACTTCTCGTTAGAACTTGTATCTGTTTAATATTCTTCTTAGAACGATTGATATAATAACTTCCGAAGTGGACGAAATGAAATGTGTTTTAATATTCAAAATATATCTTTTATAATTACCAGTAGCTGTTAGGGCTCGGGAAAGGCAAATTTACTGGGAGCCCCGACGTCCGTCCTTCGGCGTGAACAAAATGGAACTAACTAACGAGACGAGGGAGAGCAGTTCTCCCATCAAACGGAGAAGAAGGCTGATTCATACCAATCAGCAAAAAACAAGTCACGAAGCATTGACTAGGGTCCAATCAAAAACAAGCACTAGATCCAAGTCATTGCTACGTGACTAACGAAAACCTGGATGGATAACGATTAAAACCCTAAAGCAAAAATTAACACGAAACACGCTCAAAAGCGTGACTAAAACCAAACAAAGAGAATGAGCTAAGGAGAACACACGGAAAGGTAACAGAACGTAGACTAAGAAAATAAAAGGGGGAGAAAATAAATGAAAATGGAACAGCAAGTAGGCTGTTACACAAATAAGGAGATAAATGGATAGGAACGGAATGAGAAGTGAAGCTGTTTGAGAAGTACTTGTTCAAAACAATATCCCTATCAACACCAGATGCACTTACAGTATCATGCTCCATTTCAACTGTAATGCAAGAACCTTTTTATATCAGTGACCAGAAGAGTTTAGGGTAACAGTTGAGCACATTTATACCAAGGTAATTATCAACGTGAAACTCAATCAAAGCATTAATATCCGTTGGTTCCGACGTCGATTAGCCCCGCAGCACTACCCTTAAAAAAATACGCTAATTCTTCTCTGGGCACCTAGAGACCCCAAATTATAAATATTCATTTTATCCCCCTGTGAAACTTTATCCCCAGTTATTTTGGTGTAACATAAAAAACGAACAAATATTACAGAAACTCTTTTTCAAAAGAGCCTTCACAAAGATTTCGAGCATAACTTGCACATCAAGTTAATTTAAAAGAGTGGCATACACTGGCACCTTTCTTTCTTTCTTTCTTTCTTTCTTTCTTTCTTTCTTTCTTTCTTTCTTTCTTTCTTTCCTTCTTTCGCGGAGAGAATTCACACAAACCTTGATATTTTACTTTTTCAGAACAGCAGCACGTTCTTGCAGTTCTGTGGCGTGTCTGCCTGGAATTTTCCGTACAATGTCACTACAAAACTTACTAGCGCATTTGATAAAAAAAAAAACTTACGACGGTTTCCATCTCAACTCAGGCAGGTGGTGTCTGGTCACCTCCTCCAATTTTGTTGGAAAAATATGTTTCCAAACTTCTTCTTTCTTTCTACTGCAATGAGTCCTGCTCTGCATACTTATTAGGTCATATCTTCAGCATACTGTACTTTTCTAGGATTCACGAACACAAGATGAAAAGTCCTTCAGAAGTCCTAAATTTCTTTCAAGTATCACTCAATACAGTTTCGTGTTAGTGGAAACATTCAAACTACGTGTCATTTCCACTGGAGGGGAAAATCTATGCATTAGTGAACAGGACAATCGGCGTATCATGTAACCTCTCGTTATACGTCGAATTAATTAAGGAAGCAAAACATACTGTTTTGTGGGTTAAGCAACAAGACTCATTGTTCTGTATTTAGCATTGCGATAATACGAATGGAGAGTAAAAAGTTGTATTAATCGATAACAAATTAACCTAACTTCAATAATACATTGCTTTTTGGAATGCCTGAAACTTGTTTACTGGTGGTTATGACACCACTCACAGCAAACCCACAATTCCCCATATCTTTGGTTCTGTTTGCACGATTGATATAACGCAGATGAATTATAACTGAATTTTACGTACTCTTTCATTTCCCACTCATTTTTGTCCATCTTTATTTGCAAACATAACCGGGAATCCCTCACTTCCTTAGGGGAATACCTTGCGCCATTGTTCTGGAGTTTTGATTTTGATATTTTTAGATACTATCCTTATAACTTCGTGTGTGAAATTCAACACCACGTGTGTCACGACCATTCGTCTTTTGCTATGGTGCCTCAAATTTCCATACGGCGCGATTTCCCACGTTTACAACTTGGAAAGGACACCGCTTTGAGGTTCGTGTTCTAATACTTTATTTTGTTTCGTTTGATGTCTACTTTCAACTCCCAAACGCTGTAATGAGAATTCCCGGACACCATGTATAATCCTTAAGCGTGGTCGATGCCCGATAAACACTCATAAATCTTTTCGATCTGTCAATTAGGGAGCTGTATAGACGTAAATATACTGCTTCAGGATATGGCGGGAAATTCACATATGTACAAGATTAGGATTGTAATATTTGCTTATAACTCAGTTCCACAAGCAATGTCTTAGAACTTGCAGGATATATTGCTTATGGATCAGAGAATATTTACTCTAATTTTTGGTTGTGGGGAAACAGTGTTGCAACCTACAGGATTTTTTATAAAAAATAAAAAGATGTTGTTTTTTTCTTTTGCAGTTTAATTTTCAACATTTCCCACCATAAATTCCGTCCCCATCCAAAACACAAAACCGTGGCTTACAGCGTTGGAAAGTACTTCCTTCCTCTAACAAATAAAACATAAACGATCATATTCGGGTAGATAGGTTTCGAGTTATAACGCTGTAAGTAAAATTCGGAAAATCTCGGAAGATGCTCCGACTTAAAAATGTGTAAAACCTTCAAGGCAGAAATCCGGGAATCTGCTTCTACCAATCAATTACCTACTGTTTGGGTATCATGTGGTAAAATTGTCAGAATTTCTAAGGATGTTTTTTTAAATATTGTAGTTAGAAAATGTCCCATTTCTTCACTCGGGTCATGTTTGCTGACAAAAGGTATGAAGATTACGTACCCCAGAAGAGAGCAAAAAGTACTGGTAGGACTATCCAAGTAAGGTACCAGGTTAGTGATATTATAACTTTGATCGGTTGGTTTTGTTTAGAGAAAAAATCTTGATATTACGGTAAATTACAAAGTTTTAGCGTATTTTTTTCTGGTCATCCTGTACAATTACAGTTTTTCTTAGGACGTTAGATAACAATATACATTATGTGCTTCAGAATAAAAAAAAATATGTCTCTAGCTTTTATAGTTTTGGAGCAGCATTCATTTCAAAATATGACGATTTACGTGTGTTTCACTGTTGGTTCCGGAACAGTCAATATTGAACGGGCCCTAGCTCAGGCAATTTTTTTTTTCAAAAAAAAAAGGCCTTTCTGTCCCGTTCATGTTTTGAATACGAGAAACTACCATTTTTTTCAACATAATTGTAGATGGTGACCAGACACACCCTGGCTGAGTTGAGATGGAAACACCCTTACATAAATAATTCACTGGGTTCAATGGTAATATACCTCACAACTTGCACAAACTTAACTCTGCGAGAAGACTAAACACAGTTTCAAGAAGCCCACTAAATGCCTGAATATTTCGGAAAACATGTTCCTGCTAGATGGAAGCACTTATGATGTTAAAACCATTTTGGGAAGTTCTCAGGACTCCAGTCTAGTATTGTAGGGTTAAAACATCATTGTTTATCTAATTTATTTTTTCTACAGGAAATTGTGTTGAATGTTCAAATTGGATTCTACTGGGTTGATCCTCGTGTGACAACGAAACCAGAAATCATAGATTTCATACCAGAAGCATTAAACACATTGTGGTTACCACAAATGACATTCACCCCAATGAAAAGTATTAATATTATCTCTGGAACAAGCGATTTGAGAGAGTTGGTTCTCAGAGGTTCTACATATGATGGTCGTGGTTACTTAACTTATACGATAAGGTAATGTACCATTCGAGTGTAGGTGTAAAGTTGTAAAAACAATATCCTGTTAAATACGTATTCTATGTCTTTAATTTAATTTTTACTTTTATTTTCATTATCATTATCATTATTCTTTTAGTTCGTTACAATGCAGAGAAATATTGTTATTGAGCGAAAATTCTTCCGTAAGCTAGGATATTACAATGACAGTATATCGCTATGGTATGAATAAATAATAGTTAACCGCGATTACTTAAACCCAACAAACTTCTTTTTATGGAGAAAAATTGTGTAGGGGTAACGTGCTCGAAGAAAAGTCATGGAAAGTCATGATGACTAGGAGCAGGCCTCAAAATCACGTGGCATCCCAATGTAAAACTGATTTTATGATTACTGATCCACGCTATGCTTTTTCATTAAGTACTTTTAGTTTTTCTCATGATCAAGGGCGTCGATGGGAATTAATGGCATTTGTTATTTAATTAGTAACTTTCTTTTACTATTGCTAACGAAAATTAACCCAACTTTCCTAACCTAAAGTTAGTAATGCAGAGGGTGGACCAGTTTTCCACAGCCTTCACTCTTTGTTGCTATATTACGGTAGGGTTAACTAGAGCGTACATATATCGTTCCATGTTGACCAGTAACTTGTTAAAAGCAAATAAGATACTCAATAAATTGTGCCTTTCATCAGCATTTACCTTGTGCGTTAAGTATATGTTGCCTTCAGTGCTAGAGCACTTTAGTTTCTTTAGTGTTAAAAGATGTGGGCTAATGCTTCAGTGTTTCTGGAATACATTTCGGGAATTCTTGTTTTATTAAATTCAATCTCTCCTACATGTTATTTAAGATGTACACACTAGGTGTAGTGGGTTTGGGTCACGTTAGGGTAATGATAAGATAAAATGAATTGTATGGGCGGTAACAGCACTATGACTTACACCCTTCCCTTCACGTTAGGGCTATAAGGGCAAGAGGGAAGTCGATTTCTACAAGAGATGCTGCTGTGAGATTGGAAGTATGAAAGCGGCCATTCTTGTTATTAAGAATAATAACCATTTTGACAGCTTCGTGGCTTGTAACTTACCGTATAGTATATACCAGCAGAAGAGGTTAGTAATCAGCGTTAATGATTTCTCTTTTCTGTCAGAGGTCCATGTGGATAAAATCTTTTGTCCCAGAATGCAATTGCCAGGGTCTTCTTAGCGGACAGGAGAGCACAGCATTTTTGGAAGATGTTGAAGCCTTTTACGACAATTTATTGCTCCTTTGTTAGTTTTTTCCGAATTTAATAGTTCAGTCCCGTATTCTTGCATGTGTTACCTGTAATTGCGAAATTCTTTCGGCTGGAGAACGTTTTGTGAGTCCTTTATGAGGCATGACTTTATGATCGAATTCCAGCTGCCGTGGAACTTATCTTGAGCAAGCTTTCAAAAAAGGTTCATAAATATTTTTGTCAATATTTTCGACATCAATGTTTACTTATGGACACAATTATTGTTTGCTGTAAGACATCAGAGCTTTAACTTTTAAACCTATTTATATACTTTTAACCACTATTGGGAACAGATGATGAAACTGACTTTGTATTCATGGAATTGCTATTATTAAAGTACGGGATGAAGTTGTGTCTAATAAGTGTATGTGTCGTGAGTAGCGGTATCTAAATTTATTGTCTACCGATTGCGTATGGCCTTAAAATCCTGTGTAGCTTATACAGGTATGTGCAGCTGTATTTGTCGACTGTAGCGCTTACGTAAGTGATTAAGTCGTGCTTAACTGCATATGCAGTGTATGGCAAGAGTGTGCTTGATTATGGAGCTGAAAAAATATATAGTGTATGCGATTTATTCAGCAACCTACCGACATCCAAATTGAAGATAGAAAAGGTACATTGGACTGTAGGATATCAGGAGACGAGGATAAGGTTAAGAGCATCCCGTCGGGCGGTTATCTGCACCGATCAATGTCGTGCATCAGATAACCTTCCGTATTTGCTGAAACCCGACTGGCGTCACGCTTCCCATTAAATTGACCATATATGCATCTACTAATGTAGTGCGTCACTGAACCCAGTTATTAATAAATGAGGTTTCTATTGCTTTGGCTCGCGTGGGTTTTATGCATTAAATGTTCATCAGCAATTCTGTCGACATGTATACCTTAATCTGATATTTAGATTTAATAATAATAAAGAAACGAACCATAGTAGCCATTTAATCTAAAGTAACACCAACACATTTATTATTCATTTGAAATTTGTTAAGCCCATCTTGGATTTACCCCTGAGAATAAGTATTGTTTCCAACAACAATGTCAATAAGATCTTACCAAGTTCTGATTTATAATTTCCTATCCATATCTCCATATTATCTAAGTTGCAATTCATTTATCCATTCATACATTTAGTTAATTATTATGTATATATTAATTACAAATATATCCCATGCCTTTTAGATGATCGTAATCACAATAAACTTCATAATTCAGACCAATGGATTCTCCTTAAATTATTAACTACCATTTTCATTTAGCGAACCAAAAACAAGAGAAAAACTAATGTCACTTCTGCTTTTTTTCCTTTGAACGCCTTTTGTTCGTGTATAATGTTTACTTGACACATGCTTCTTATTCAAAGCTTGATTCCGATTATCTCAATTATCTTTCAAATGAGCACAAAAACAGATGTAAATCTTCAACTACATATGATCCCAATGTTTTCCCATTTATTACATTATTCAGAGAAGTAAGACTTACCGTTCTGTCGAGTGGAATTGCCTAATTGATACCATACTATATTTTCATTAAACAAGAGGTGGAAACAGAGAAAATAGTTGACACTGTACCTTATTTTCACTATATGACACCTTACATGAAATTACCAATTTTTGTAAATTAATTATACTATTCTCTCTTATAAATTAAAAGATTTAAATCCAACGTTCTTTTCATTTCAGCTGCACTCTGGAGCTCATTTGCGAAATGCAATTTGATTCCTATCCAATGGACGTGCAGAAATGTATATGGAAAATAACCACAAGTAAATTACTTCCATTTCATATTTAATATAATTACATAATCCTTTCATCTAAAACTTACCTAAATCAATATGTTGTTCCTTTATAAAATACGAAAATACCAAAGTTTCATTGTCTAACTATAATCACCAAATTTAGAAAACTATTCATTGCAGATGTATACGTGATAGTTATATTAAATAGTTGTAAACTTATTTGACAACTGTGATATATCTGGATACTTTGTCAATTAATGACTATCGATATTAATATAAATTTTATTTAGGAGAATTGTTGAATACAAATAGACTTACAAAAATGTATCTTGAATTTGTAGTGGTATGTGTTCATTGCAAATTGAACTGTTTTAGTATTTTTCTGAATCGGAGAAGACTTAAGGATGTACAAGGACACGAAAATTGAACACTTGCTAACATTTAATTGAACTATAATGCCTGGAGTAGCATCAAGTGAGGCCACAGTGACGCAATATAGAACGGTCACCTCTGCTGCTTGAGGTTGTAAGTTCGAGTCCTACTCGTGCTATGTAGACTTTGTTGTGGGCAAACGCCGTGTGCGTGGGTTTTCTCGGGGTTCTCCGATTTTCTTTATTTCACCAATGATCCACTCCTCATCTATCCTACCTGAGCCAAAGTTGCATAATGGCCTTAAAATTAATTAAAATTAAGTAGTACCAAGTAATAGTAAAAAATATTATAGGAAGATGTGTGTGTTTGTTATGTAAGATGGAATTTCGGATAGAAATATCCAAGAATCCATTAGTAGTTGCATCATACGAACGAGTAAACGCATTCCAGATAATAAAAATGTCTGATAATCGTTGTGATAATTTCCAGAATACACCTGTGTGAATAGAATATTTTCAAAGTAATGTGTTCTAATGTTTTCCATCAAGCATATATATTTCTTATGACTTACATGTAATTTCCACTACTGCGTGGAACTCTATTTTGAATTAGAGTTTGCATATCTGGAAACGGATAATAGTCAACATAAGAGGACTATATATTTTCTGAGTAATCTTATTATAATTTTGCATCAAAAGACTATTTTTTTTTCACTTTTGGTTAATGAATAATATTATATTAAACTACTTAACGACAAATGTACTGAGATCGTAAGATACAATATGTTACAAGAATATTTTCAACAGTGTAAGGGTTTTCGATATTAGATAGTTATTCAGTATACTAATTAAATCATATTGACTGAAACCGTTATTGAGATAACCAACAGAAATATAGCATATCATTTTCAAGAAGAAAATCAGTTATAAATAATAAAACACTCTGTTAATATGGATGTTGTAATTAAATTTCCTTTCTTTCAGACGAACCTTATCGATATGTAAACATGTCGTGGTATCCAGGTGAAGCCTTAAGAATGAAAGATGGCCCTTGGGGAACAACAGACATGAATCTTCCTACATTTAAATGTAGGTTTAGAACAAGTGAAATGGAGAAAGAAACTATTAATGGTAAGTATTAGATTCATATTTCATATCAGTGGATAATGTTTAAATATACATCTTGAGTAGCGTAAAGCACTTTTTCTGCTCTCCATTTAGTCGCATTAGCCTGCTGCATATATTTACTTAATTATAACGTAACCAAAACAAACCAAATGAACACAACAGGAAAAGAACGTGCTTTGCCCATTTTTGCTAAATGAAGACAAGAGTGTCATCAGTTAGCTCTCTGAAAGAACTTTCTAACAAACTATCATACATGAATATTCCGTCTACGACAAGCAAATTTTTATTTGACGTGCTGATATTGGTAATGTTGATGGATATTTAAAACGCTCCTCTGCAAAATTAATAAAATGAACAAAGTATGTTCTTATGCTCTTTCTCTGAGGTCTTCAAATGTATCCTAACCTTGTATTGTTTTGAATAATTGAATGGACAAAGAATCTTTCACTGTTTCTGTCACTAGTGTGACAAACAGCAAAAACATAGAGTATGGCACCCGAACAGGGACCACGCGCCATTAAATTTACACTCTCACGGTCTTAAGGCCAAGTTATTGTCTTTCGTATTCTGCATCGCAACTTCTATATACGAACCCCTGTCGCCATAAATTTTTTTGGTCAATTTAAAGAAGAGTGATCACCAAAATATTGGCTTTCGAAAAGGGTACACACGACCAGAATGAAAGTTGCCTAAAGACCAGAAATACATTAAAATTCGAAAACAAATTTCTAATATTAGTTGCATAATAACAGTGTGCATTGTCATTGAAACACGGCTGTATAATCTGTAAGTTGAAAATTTGAAATCCAATGAGTTTATCTGAATTTAACTACAAGGTTCAATGACAATATTTATCTTTCAATTTTTAATAAAAATGGAAGGATAATTATTTAGTGAACAATTTCTGAACCTAGGAACGTAATGGAAGATAAACCGCTTTAGGAGTTAGCAATGTAATTTTGATATCTACGCAATCTGTATAAGATAGAGATATAATCATTGTTCAACGCGAATTAAGTAATTTATTTTAGGTAACAAACTCAACGTCATACCTACTGGCAGGCACCGAAAAATAATCTGTATCCACATTATATAAGATAATATCAAACAATTTGTAAAGGACAAAGTAGAACAGATTATTTTCTATGTGTTAGAGTAGTTTTAATATATTTTTCTCAAGACCATGGGGAAGAGGGAATTAAAAATGGGAAAAATACAAGTGATGAAATAGGTAATTCAAGAAACGATAGCTATTTTCAGAGGACTTATGATAAAAATGGTTACAGACCTTGAATGTTTTAGGGAGTAGCTGAAAGAAGAGATATTTGGTATAGAATATCTGAAAGAAGAGCAACACTGAAAAAAGTATGTGGAAGAGGAGTAACCTCGAGAGAGGTTCATTCTCTTGTCATGAAATGTTTTTTTGAGTGACTGTGATAAAGAACAATGACGTAGAGAACGAGTGAAACAATAAGAAGGGTTCTGGATTCTGTAGGTATTTAAAAGTAATTTTGGAGGAATTCGTTAAAAGAAAAAAATATCGGGAGGTAATAGAAACAGAGTTGAAACTGCTTAATAGATTATTTACTAGAAAAGTATTCTAGAATGTAAGTAAACATAAATCGAAATTATTGCCAGTATTCAGAAACGAAGGGCGTGATAGGCAGTATCGAGAAACCAAGGCGAAACGGAAATCCGAGATTAAGTGAAGCGGTAAAATTCTTCAATTTGGAATAAAAATAAAATACCATTTCACTACACAAGAAACTGAATCAAATTCACTTGAACAATAGCTTCCATTTTATATATGTTTAACACAACATTAAGGTAAAACTATAATTTACAGAGTAATTGAATATAACTCTCTCTCTTTGCAGATGACTTTCCGAAGAACCTATTTCTGACAATTTATCTATATCGTGATCTCTCTAATCACCTGTTGATGACGTATTTTCCTAGTGGTCTACTGGTGCTTGTTTCGTGGTCCAGCTTCATCATTAGCCCTGACTCCGTACCTGGAAGAATTGCTTTGCTTACCACGACCCTGCTTACTTTGGTCACCATGTTTAATTCTCTTAGGTAAGAAAAATGAATGGTACTCACGAATGATTTCCAATGAATCAGTAACAATAATTGACAACATAGAAAGAACTAAAAGTGAAGCAAAAAACACAGAACGATACTCTTTTCTGTAATAACGGCAACACCGATCGATTTTGTCATGAAGAGAGAGGATGTTTCTTTCCCAACGTAGTTAAAAATCTTACGGCGAAGCGAAATAGATACAGGTCTACGAATTGACACTGCAGAGGTAAATTAGGCTTTACCATTATGTATTTGCAATCAATATTAGACATTCACAACTGACTGACTGGGGCACTATTCCTAAGTTAATTAAGTAAATTTTGATCGTTTCAATTCAAAACAACGAAACAAAGTTTTTATCTTAAAATTTGAATATATATTATTATTAACCAACATACTTTTATTGAGAACTAACCAGTTAAATAGTTGGTGTGTTATGATATCGTATATATATTTGTGCAGGTTTACAAAGTTATGCAATTATTGTTATTGACCAAACGTATATTTTTGTAGTTCTCATTAATACAACAATGATGCAAAATCTTTAATGAAACACCTATTTTCATTGCATAATTAGTACAATATCTCATATTTTCATTAATTTTGTGGAATGTGTTTAATATTATAAAATTCATTTTCATTATACAGGGAAAACATGAGGAATTCATTCTATGTGAAACCTATCGAGATATGGCTGATAGCATGCATGACTTTTGTGGTTGGGGCTCTTGTGGAATATGCAATTATTCTCTTGGGAACTCGTTGTAACTGTGCTGGAAATGGGAAGAAACTGGATGACGAAACACCTGGAAATCTCTTTCAAATTCGTGCACACTTTAAGTTAATGGTAATTGTAGTTTTATTTGTACTTTCCGCTTTCAATATTTATTGCATTTATGAATTATTCATTGTACCTCTTTATCTCAATTATGTAGTGATTCCATTCGGCTTAATTATTACCACTTGCTTCTGTTTTAGCATTAGTTCCAGACTATACTATATTCCGCAATTCTTTTAGTTACAATTACTTATTAGTATTCATTGATAATTGCAACTCATTTTACCTCCAACTCTTAGCTTTCTTAGCTTGTTATCGAGTACATATAATTATGTTTACCTTACCATTATGAAAATAATTGAAACCATGAGTGGCAAAACAGCACAAGTCCATTAAGCACAAAGTATGTTCTTGAGAAAATCAATATTATTTGTGTGGTTACAATACTAAGATCAGCCAAAACTTCTACATTTTTTAAAGAATTAGGTCACAAGAAAAAGTTTATTTGTTTTGCATCTTAACAGAACCGCCTTTCTTAAAAAAAAAATCAGTGATATAGATGTAACTCATACGGTGTCAAGAAGTGGACTTCTGTTTTGAATCTCATTGCTTCAATTATAATAGGCATATCATATGATTTGGAATAAAGAAATAATATTATTAAGGTATTGCGCTACTTTATACAGTATAGAATGACGGTTTCTATTCAGAAGTTTGTAGAATAATATTTATTAAGGTAATTTGTTAAGAATTAGGGGATGATAGCTTTCTTCCTTTTATTAATAAAATCAATATACGATTCGAAAACATCTTCCTCTTTCCGTCTTCCTGCTAGGAGTTCGCACTATGTTAAAATAAAATCAATAATAGGTATACCTTTTTAACACGATTTTATTAACTCGTTTTCTTGTATGTCTGTTCGGTACAAATTTTGCAATCGATTTTTAACTCCCTTCCCATCATCCGATTTCTTTAACATCTTGTAAACTTGTTTGCTTCCGATGACAATAGAATATTCAATCATTAGATATACGACAAAATAATCCAGTTAACTGTAAATAATTAATTAATAATGTAATTGGAAATTATCCGTAAATTCAAGCAACGCTGTTTGAAGTTTGAAGTTTCGGTTGCCAATCTTGCAAGAAGCTTAATATCCACCTAGTATGCAGAAAAAATAATTAAAAGGGATTTGTTAAACAATACGCTTTATTAAGATGCACTTAAAAGTAAAAAAATAATAAATTGAATTAATCTTATGATTCGGAAAATAAAAGCGTGGGTGTTCTTGCTTACCTTATCATAAAATCATAATATCTAAGAGCATCCCCCACTTTTATTTTGCGATTCATAAGATTAATTCAATATATTATTTTTTACTTTTAAGTGCATCTTAATAAAGCATATTTAAAAAAAATATTTTTTAAATTATTTTTTTACATACATAGCTGAAAGTTCTTTACTAATGTAAAGCAATTAATAAAAGGTTTGGATATAACATTACGTAAGTGGCGAGTAGTCGATGTTCACTAAACAGCATCAAAGTAATGAGTTTTAGATGTTTTTACTAGTTAAAAAGCGCTTTCTTATAAATACAGTAAATGGAAGTAATTGCTATTTAGCGGTACAGTATTTGCTTTTTTAAACAAATAATATAGAAACGAGGTTTTAGAAAAACTAAAATTTAATAATGCACAAGCTTGTCTATTTTTATACGTTCATGAAATCGCAAATAGCTCTGCACATATCGAGTGTCAATTTCTCCACTAACATCTGAGGCTTATGAGTAGTACTATCTTAACTAATAACTAATATTACTTTGGAAATGATTATAATATAACTAAGACCCTAGTTTAATTGACAGAGTGTAGGCTCTGTATTCGGAAAGTCATGGTTTCGACACGAACGGCCAACCATCT
>JAGDQP010032937.1:4096-14263 GCA_022664845.1 Lepisma saccharinum
TGTTGAATGGCACTGCAGGACACTCGGCGTCAAACGAAATATATGACATTCGTTACTGATAAATCCTCAGTGCCATAAACAATCGACTTGAAAAAATAAATGTTAAAATACAACAAAAAATATGTTGTAAAATAATAATAGTTCATGTCTTGAATAAAAACATATTTTTTCAATTTGAGAAATATAGTGTTCTACACAGTCACTAAAAACTAACTTCACTTCTGATTAAAAATGTATGTTTTTGCAGCATCTTTGCCAATTTAATACAAAGTTCGTAAAGTCTTCTATTTTCGTAAAAACATTCCCTTGAAATCTTTTCAATTCACCTATAATTGTAAAATAAAATAAAAACAGCAGGAACACTTCACGGAAGAGAATCCTAAAATTCATTGCCTTGGATTTGGGCCACATTTTAGGATTTGGGCCACAAAACACTAGCTTGAGAAAAAGGTCTCCGAACACCAAATTAAGTCGAAAAAATAATGAAAAATCTTTTTAAAGACTTTCTGATCTTTTCTTAAACAATTCGTACTAAAGAGTTAAAAAGAAGAATATTATGTTTATGACTAAAAAGGAATTCACAAAGTGATTGTATATGAGAGTGCGCCCCATGCTTCTTTTTTAGTCATGCATAAACATAATAATGTTTTAGTTTTTAGTACGAATTGTCTAAAAAAATTATATCTCTAAAAAGTTTTTTTTAAAAAAAAGCATGAAAATTGGCATGGTTACTAGATATACCTGTAAGGTCATGTAGAGATATTGAAGCACTTTGAAATTGATTTGGAAATTCTGAGAATTCAAAACGGCGTCCAAAATTGCATAATACATCGTGGTAGCACCAGGATCGTGGTCGGTGTAATCATACGCTTTCAAACATTTTCCTGCTCTGAGCAGTGCTCTGGATCAGTTATTTCCATTATCCTTTCCTTCTTCGCGCAAGTATTTTATCAGCTTATCCCATAAGTAATGTCGTGTTTTTTACCATCAGGAAAGGAAGGATAACTAAACCTGTAACACTATCCTTAGTTAGCAAGATAGTTTCCACCTTCCACTTGTCAATCAGTTGTTGTATCCCCGCTGAAAGAAGTCACAGGTTTTGGGGGCAAAGAACTGGGTCAGTTTTCGTCACACGTCATCTCCATTTGGCAGTATTCCCCGGGAAAGGTGGTTTTGGAGGCTGCGAGAAATGTAGTTGTCTGTTGGTGCAAGATCTAGTAAAAACATCGCGTGGGGGAGTTCCTCACAATCTCGTTCCTCGATCTTCGCATAGATCCTTCTATCCGTGTGTGGGCTGGTGTTATCATCGTGGGTGAACAGACACTTACGATTAACCAAAGCAGGACGTTTCTCCAATAAAACAGTCCTTAAGCGTTCAACCTGCTGAGAGTAAACATCTGCATTGATGGTCTGGTTACGTGGCAAGAGCTCAAAATGGATTATCTCACAGATGCTCCACCAAACACTCAACATCACTTTCAAGGGATGGAAATCCTGTTTCGGAACAGTTCTTGCGCCTCCCCTTTAGGTACCGACTATTGTTTGCGTGTAATGTTATAGTAGAATATCCATGTTCTATGTCACTACTCTGTTCAGAAATTGCTCACGTCTGTGATGGGTGAGCAGGGAACTGCAGATGTCAACTCCCTGCTGCTTCTGCTGAGGGGTTAACGCATAGTACGAACACTAGATGCCCCAATATCCAAATTCGTTTTAGTTTCATTAACCCACCACTCTTCAATCAAGTATGGTCATTAATAAAGACATTTTAATTAATGGCCACCATCTTGGATTTGAAGGACGCTTGGGAAAATTAAAGCTGGTGAATATATTTCAATGATGTGAAATTGATGTTGAGAAGGTCAACATCTGAAGAAAACTAAAGCTAAGCATAAATAAATATATTTTAATTAATGGACGCCATCTTGGATTTGAAGAGTCTTTGAGTTAAATTAGAATTGGTAAATATCCTTGACCTGAAACTGATAGTCAGTAAGTTACAACCTGAAAGTATGTAAACAGGAAACTTAATGAAGTCTGGTAATAAATAAAGACATTTAAATAAACGGACGCCAGCTTGGATTTAAAGGGTCCTTGCGTAGTAGCTTAACCTTTAACGTTTTACCGTTAGTTAAAAGTGGTTAATGATAGACGGATCTTAATTTCCGTTCAGTGCCATAAAATACGCAGATAATCTGAATATCAATCAAATACTATACGATCAATAATTTTTTTGTATATCTTGGGCGCCATTTTGAATTTCTGGGACTCCTACGTCAATTTCAAAGTGCCTCAATATCTTAAAATGACATTTTGGGTATGTCCATTTATTATGCCAAATTTAATGCTTTTATGAAAGAGTGCACAATTCTTTGAAATGTTGGCGCAAATCTAGAGATCGGAGAAATAATTATATTTATGTGATATACATAAAGATATAGATGTTAAAACGTGGTGCGTGAAGCAGCATTTTGTAGTTTGGTAAGGAACAATTTCTGAAGATCCTATAAGTTTTGTGATCATTTTCGAAAGAAAGTAAGTTGTCAGTTGTCTGAGGCAGTCCGCGGTGCAAGTGCTAGAACCAAAGTAATTAGGGAGAGACCTAAAGGAAAAGAATGTCGTATCCATTGGTGAAAGCAAGAAGGATCACATTATAGAGTCCCTAATGTCATCCTTGTTGAATTTATACATTTCTTAGCTACACAAATAGATAATAAAGGTCAAGTAGATGTAATTTATACCGACCTTTCAAAAGTCTTTGATGTCATTAATCACGATATCCTTCTTAGTAAGCTTGTAACTTTCAACTTTTCAGAGAAACTTCGTCAGTTAGTAGCGTCTTATTTGTGTCATCGTAAACACCGTGTACGTTACAAAAATATTATAACCAAGGAATATGTCGTGGGATCTGGGGTACCACAGGGATCGAACCTTGAACCACTTTTGTTTTTGTTATATGCAAATGATCTGCCTGCTGTAATAGCATCTTCTAACAAACTTCCGTATGTAGATGATTAAAAAATCTATCGCAGTATTTCTTCCGAATCGGATGCTATAGCCTTAAAAAACGACATCATTGCAGTCTCCAATTGGTGCAAAACAAACATGTTGTTATTAAACATTACAAAATGTAGTGTAATGTCTTATACGAAAAAGAGAAACTATTTGAAATTCGATTACAATATTAATGATTCACCATTGGTCCGAGTAGATTCTATTACGGATCTTGGTGTGACATTAAAGCCCAACCTTTCGTTTGATATGCACATTAAGCGTATTATTAGTGAAGCTCACAGAAACCTCGGGTTTGTAATGAGAGGAAGCAATTTTTCAAATATTAATGTTCTTAAAATTTTATATACAGCGTATGTTTGGTCAAAGTTAGAATATGCTGCGGTAGTATGGCATCCTAATACAAAGAAGAACACTCGCCAAATACAAATTATACAGTCTAAATTTGTTCGCTTTCTGACTTACAAAGAAACAGGAATATATCCTAAGTTCGAGAAGTACTTGGACCTAGCAAACAAATACACATTCCAATCTCTGGAAAACAGAAGAGTTAATTTTCTATTATCTTTCCTACACAGACTACTACATAGCAATATTAACTCGGAAAGCTTATTGTCAGAAATAGGATTGTACGTCCCGCACAGAATTACCCGACCTCGTGATGCAGTTTTCCATCTCCCGGCCCAAAGAACGAATGTATTAGATATATCGCCTATTAGGAGAATGTGCTCTTTATATAGTAGTATTCTTAAAACATGTCCTGATATAGATATATTTAATATAAAAATAAGTCAATTTCATTCGTTTATAAGGTGATTAATTGTTTTGACAGAGTTTATCACTATGAATCTCCAAATATACATGTGTGTGAGTGTGTGTAGAATATGACATGTGTGTTGAACATCTCAACTAGGTATCCAACCTGTCGTGTTCAATAAATAAATAAATAAATAATATAAAACTACTTGCTTTACTATAGAATGATTTCTGCTATGCAGGCGCTAGGGTGTGTCACTCTTGACAATGGATAAAGTACGGATATATTGTTTTATGTAGGTTCTAATGTACTTTTTTTATCGTTGTACGAAATTTCAATGCTATAAATTGAAGTCAAGTTAGTTCTAGCTTTTAGTGAGAAAAGCTCATAATCAATTCAAGTGTTCGATCAATGCCGATTTTTAATTATCTTTTTTGTTCATTGTTGAAAGAGCTTCATTGTTATAGGTTTTGATATTCTCAATAATAATCAAGCGAATTCAACAATGAAGAGAAACGAAAATAAAAAAATCGACATTGATCGAACTCTTGAATTGGTTATGAAGTTTACTGCCTGAATGTTAGAACTTTCTAGGCCTAAATTTGTAGAAGCAGCGTTAAAATTTCGTGCTACGATAAAAATACATTATACATATACGGAGGCAGTATTCTCAACTTTTGTTGAAGAGTGTTGCCTTACAATAACTTTAACAAACATTATACCAGTAAAAAATAGCTAAAACATATTTTAAAAAACAATCATACCTACAACTGATTTTCTTTGATCGAAACCTATTTTAAATTTACTATTAAATTATCATGATTTGATAAAGATAAACTTACAGTGAGTGAATGCACCTGGTTCAAATAAACTAGAAATTCAGTGAAAACAATTTCCTTTACAACACCACAACAAATTCAAGAATACAGTTTCACAAGAACCCTGTCTCAGTTCCCTTACATATCAGAAGGAATTAAATTATTTGCAACTTTCAGACTGCGTAGTGATATTGACTACACATACAATGTATATATTTACGACAGAAAGGAAATAATTTGGACTTTAGAAATTCTGTAGAGTGAATTTACATCTAAATTACAATTTGTAAAGTCATTCTTTATAGTTTATGTAGCTTAAAGATCTATTCAGATGAACAATCTAAATCTTAAATCTTCTGTGATCATTTTGTCTGTCTATGACCGAGAAATTTACCTGATTGTGAAGCGCTTTTGCAATTTATTGAATCGAACGAATCATATATATATATATATATATATATTATAGATATATATAGAGATTAGATAGATAGTCCTCCTTATAGAGGATTATCATTCCTTATAGAGATAATCATTCCTTATAGAGACAGATGTTATCGAGAAATCATTGCCTAGGTCTACATTTAATTGTTCAAAAGTAATTCAATTAGTTCCACATATCAATAACTTTCATTCATCATCATTATTATCACTTGAATCATCATCTTCATTCATGCTGTTAGAATTAGATTCACCTTCAGATACGTCAGGGTCCTCAAATTGTAGGATATTGGCATCCTCATGACGCTGGAAACTTAGAGGCGTCGATTTCTGTGTTACTGAACAGATTTTGCGTAGCGTGGAACAACTGACATTACATTTGACTCAACTGCACTGTTGAGTCAAACAATTCCCTTACATGTTTAAAAAAATCAATTTGAGAATTGCGTCAGGAGAGGCTTCTAAAATACTTGTAACAGTTTGCAGATCATCACCTCGATGAATCCAACCCCATTCTCCTGGATCTAATTTGTTGCCAAGCAACTGTTATACTTGGTAGTATGTTCTGATAAGTCCTGTGCTGCGCTTGAAGAAGTAGGAGAAATAGGGATTACAGCTTAGCCATTTTCTTCTCCACTAACTATTGAAACAAACTGTAACGAAGTTAATCAAGAGTGAAGTTTCCACCCTTTGCACCACACAACAATATAAACACCGTGGATGAGGTCCACATTTTGGAATCCTTCATTATTTTTTTACCTTTTCCATGGATAGCTCTGTTCGTATCGTACCGCCATTTTTCACGTCGAAGTATGGCTGCTATAAGTTACATTGTGAGGAAAATATTTTTCTCTTAACTCAACCTATTTTCACTTCAGTAGAAATATAAGCCTGTCTGGTGAAGCAAGTGCTGTCGTAATTACCATAACATCAACATCTTAAGTTACAATAGTAAGCAGAAAGAGTTCTAACTTCTCTAAAGATGTTTGAAGATTACACTGAGAATATCTCCATCACCAAAGAATGTTTCACTTCAAAATTATTGTTCTGAAGTTCAAAAGTCAGCATCGTGATCCTTTCTCTATCTCTCTCTCTTTCCCTCTGAATTAACTAGGAACCGATCTTGATTTCCATAAACTTGTGTGGTTTCACTTAAGTAAAACTATAGGGAGAAATATTTGTACCTATGTTGGTCTTCTTTGTACTGTCTGGGTCATTATAACCGTAAAATGCTAATACTATTGACTAGGATTGAAAATTCTTCAAATAAATTACATAGAAATTGCAGACATCAAGATGCATGACAGTTGTTTTGGTTCCACTTCACAGTATGGAGTAAGTAACCTCCATCGATGATAAAGCATTCTGTTTTGTTGAATTCTTTTTCATCTACACAGCTAAATTCTCAATACAAATCTGATTTAACGTTTTTGCTCGTACCGAAATGTTTGAAAAGCGATAGATAATAAGGTGCAATTTCGTACTTGAAATATCTCGACAAATCCTCTGTTACATTTTTCTAAACAAGTACCCTTTGGTGCAGTATCATAGAGTCATAGGGTCAGACAGTATCAGAGGGATTTTGATATTCACGAATGCTTTTCTAACTAACTGAGTCAATATTTTCACCAATCTCTCAAGACATGTGGCAGCTTATAACAGAACTACGTGTGATGCCTCTCCCAAGAGATACTTCAACGTTTGCCGTATTAGTAAAGGGATTATCCAATTCCAGCCTCTGCTGTAATTTTTTAACCCACAGAATTGTTTATCTTTGTGATGGTTTCCCGAGTATCTACACATTACTCAGATGTAATGAATGGAATGCCTGAAAAATCTTCAAGTGCTTCTGTTATGAGCAAAAATGCCGGTTTCGTTAACATATATGAATTCACGATATCATCCGCAAAACCCCTTTTAAACATACTGCCCATCACTTTGAACTCTCGATTGGCAGTTTGTTCAATGACCATATTAGGTGATGTACCACTGCAAAATTTGTTAGTATGCCTGATAGCAAAGTAGCCTGATGAGTACCTCTCAAACTCTGGCTGGGTCTATGCATGAGGCAATCGTGTCCTATTTTCCTTGGATTGAAATCGTTGGATACGGTATAAGTTCAACAAATGACTAGTTTAAGAATTTGATTGATGTTTACAATAAAACCTATCGTATCTCGATAAGGAATGATTCAATATACCTGAAAGTTGTTTAATTCGCTTCAGCTCGAAAAATACATAGAAAACGACACCCCCACTTGATTTGTTTCGTAAAATTTAAGATTTTTATTTTCCCTCTCCCCACATAAAACAGTGTTTTCCCTCTCTCCGCTCCTTAAAACTTTTGGGACTCTTCAGACATTCAATTCTACTACCAAGACTAAGTTATAAACCAAGTTTAATGAATGGACGAACTTTATCTTTTTGTTTACCACGTTTTTGGTCTATTTTACTCGTACTAATAGGGAAGAAGTGACATTTATCGTTTTCATCTACTTCGTGTGTACATATCTCGAATACATTACAACCTGACCACCACTGAGACATCCACTACAAAACCACACAGACGTCACAACCGGGCAAAGAAGAAATAATATACCAATGAATTGTAGAACTTAATTTGTCTTGAAATCAGTTAAAAATTATCTTACAAGGAATGAAAATAGAATTGAAGAGCTAAGGGAAGCTCTTAACTAGCTTTAACTAGCGTCTGGACACAAACTTTGACGTATTTAAAAGCGTTAATTACATATTACTCACTGAAATGTGTGGAACTAGAAAATGCCATAATCTCGCTTGCTTCTCTTTCCATCTCGTGAGTAGAAAATGTAACTAAATATCAGTTTTCGAAAGCAAATAAAAAAGAAAGAAAGATGTTTTTGAATAAAATCTCCAAGTGTTATATAAAACCGTTGCGAAACCCCCATTGAAGATTCAGCCAAGCAAATTGTTGGCAAAATATAATTTTAAAATATCGGATTATGCATCTTAATCCTAGGTCTTTAAATGGTGACCAAGGTACCTATTGCATGTGGCACCTAGTTTCATGACCCCAGCTGAATCACAAACACACCCACGGATATATACAAATGACATAGTATACTTATTGTTCTTTTATTTTTGGTCCAATATTATGTTACTATCTGTGAAAACCTTTGGATAACAATAAAGGAAAAGGATCAATTAATTTTTGAAATTTGAATTTCTATTTATGGCCATTAGACATTTAAGACTCAGGTTGGGATATGGGTGGGGAAACGATTCTCGCAGGTGTCGGCCAGGACCTATATAAGTGACTTGCCTGGTGTGACTGAGGAAAACCCTGTAAAAGGCTGTCAGGATCGTCGGCCGCTGAGATCGAACCCATGACCTCCCGAATACTACGCCAACGCTCTGCAGCGGCACGGTAATCAGAAAATAATTCACGTACCGTATAGTCATGTAATTCTCGTAATATACGTTACAACTCGTTTACGTATAATAGAAAAACATCCTCCAAAACAGTTATCTATCCTTGCCATGAAAGGTCATTTATCTGTTTTCAAGTATCATGACAACAAATGGACACAAAGATAAAATATTTTACATTTGTTCAATTTCTTGACACGGAAAACTAAAGTATGTAACACGTGTGGCCTTGCAGAGTAATTTTCGGGAAGTAAACAAATTATTTTTCATCAAATACAGTACTAGTACTGTGCGTTCTCAACGAACTCGGTAAACACACACTGGACAATTTAGTTTTACCTCTCGATAGATTAGATTATTTAGGCCTAACGGTATTGTTACATGGCACACTTTCAACATGCAACTTTTAACACATAAGTTCATTATCTTGAGTTGTTCAGAGCTATGTTTGCTGGTAAGTCCTCTCTTTGTTAACTAAATAATGCTATCATTGAAGCTTAAATATAAACGTACAGTACATACCACTCCTGAAAAGGTTTTCCCACTAGAGAAATATAAGGGTTCCATATTAAAACCATCGTCATTTTGGTATTTAAGTACTAATAGATTAAAACGTTTAATTACTAAGTACTAATAGATTAAGTACTAAGTTCACGTTTTTACCGGACGATAACTAAAATTAGCATCTTCAAATTGTAATTACCTAGCCCGATGAAACAATAAACAGTATATCCGAAATGTCACCAAACCCAATGTTTAGAAACGTATGACTTAGAAGCTAAGTGGGATGAGTTTCTTTGAAGATAAAGGATTGTTTGTTGAAATTTTTTTGTGATATTTAATGTCAGGCATTATTGCGTAGCCTAGTCGGTAGCGCGCTCGACTTCAATGCGAGCGGTCCCGGGTTCGATTCCCGGTGGGGGCTCAAAAATTTCGGTGTTGACCCAGCATCGTGAGGACAATTGGGGAGCTGCTGTGAATAAAGACAGTGGCGATCACAGTGAGAGCTTCGGCTCTCCTCTCCCAACCCGTCTGGTCAGCGTGGGAGCAGTAGACCAACTCCTCCCTTCGGGGAGAGGCCTCATCCACTAGTGGATTGAATATGGCTGTGATTTATTATTATTTATTATGTAAAATGTTGCCAGAGACGAAAAATAAAATGCAAATCGAATATATTGACATACAGTATTCACTGAGGCAAATTAATGCAACAGTTCTAAAAACCAGCGAACAATCTGGATGGCCATCTACGATTGAATTCGACAGAAATGTACGTTGATGAAGTCTTATAAACATTGCACAAGGGTATTATTGAGCTATTCTTAAAGTCCATCTTTTTACAATATTAAGAGTGACACTGGCAACACTGCTGTTGTCAAGTGTCACTGACAGACCTGTTTCACCTCTGACTAGCACGCTAAGGCATTTTTAAAGAAAAAATAGAAACTTGGTTATTTTAGAAAATATCCGATAACCTTCATGCACCTTGCAAGCATGAATTTACCAGGTGCGTAAATATGAAACCGGAATTTATGTACAGAAAAGACACAGTGATTGGATGACAATGCTAAGAACTATTTTATTCGATGTATTGGCCATCTCTAGCGATACATTTCTGCCATCGCTCCGGCAATGTGTGGATGCCAGATCAAACAATCCATTTCGGTAGGCCTACAGGCTGAGGTAGATTTCGAAGTTTTTTTTTTTTCAAAAAATCAAATCTCGCCTTATATGA
>JAGDQP010032938.1:445-12040 GCA_022664845.1 Lepisma saccharinum
TTTTCGTCAAATGAGTAAACTTTTGGTGGTACGTCTTTTTACACCCAATAGAATCCATCGAGGCGCGGTTTTTTTCTGGTTACGAGGAATCTCACGCTTAAACAATTGTAAATAGTTTATAATATCTATATAAACGTAATTATATTATAAAATCATACTACTTCTGTTAATCAATTAATTCATTGGCAAATTATAACTTTATAATCATTGTGATGTTATAACAAATTTGCTGCCAATTGAATGCGGTATGTTTGTGATTGTCAATTTTGCCACAACTTTGTAACACACTTGACGCGTAAAGTTTAGCACGGCACAAACAGAAAAACATAATAATGCGCCATGTTTGTCGTTATCAATTTTGCCACAACTCTGCAACAAACTTGATGCATGAAGTTTAGCATTGCAAGGAAAAATCAAAGCTAGTAAAAACTCAGCATAAACTTGCATGCTATCTAGGCACGAACATCGTGTGGTAAAGCTCCAAGATCGTGGTCTGAATATGGCCTGTCAGTGATGCGGGTGTCAGTAGACGATCGGTGGAAGATAGGTTTAGGCGGTTTGGCAAAATTACTGTTTAAGTAGAAATACATATTTTGTTTTAATGATTAGTAATTTTCAAAAGTTCACTTCTAGAGGTGCTAACACACTGTCGAGCATGCTGATCAGTAGCACCTTTATACTGACGAGCTTGCTCGTTGAGAAAGCTCGGTGGAAGGAGCTGATCAACAAGCTCGACTGTGTAATAGTAATAGTTCCGTCAAGGTTGCTCAAGGGCAAGCTCATCGAGCAAGCTGATCAGCAAGCTCGATAGTGTAATAGCACCCTAACCAAGTAATTATATCATAACTTGCCTTTTGTGAAACATGTCCGACTGGAAATGAAAAAATATCGAAGCCAAAAAGGTAAAGAGGCATTCAAAGAAACTAGAGAAAATACTTAGACGAAGATATTAAGACATTTGAAACTATTTTAAAGTAAAAAGTGTTTTAATTATCCAGTTCGAAACTTCAAGTACTGGAACTCTGCTACGTAAAAAAATCTAGGACATTGAAAACATATTATGATTTTTATTATAAGTGCGTACCAGAGATGTGTCGTGTTCTTGGTGCTCTGGGGGTAACACCCCCGTTCCCAGTCACCTCAGCACAACAGTGTACAACGAAAGAATTAAAAACGCTGCTTTGCCCGTTGGGCCAAGCCAGGTTCCAAGAATAGACTTGGTCCGAAACTTGACCCGGTGACCCATTTCAGGTCTGGTACGACTACGTACAAGTATCTGCTTGATACCGAAGTGCTGAACTGTTGCGTGCAGGGGAGGACTGGCAACCAAAGAGTCCACCCGGAAAACTAAAAAGAGGGCCTACCCACTGGTAATCAAATAATCTTCGTGGTAGTGGGCATTAAGGCGAGTGAGGCCCAAAATGCAGTTTTCATGGGCCTTCAGTACCTACATGGTAGTGGGCCACAAAAAAGAATTTGCAAGGGCCCTTAGGATATTTATCAGATCTCAAAATACGAAGTATTAAATAAAATATACTGTCTTAACAATATGTATGTATTAAAGCAGTGTGCACTTACCATTAAACTTCATATGGCTCCTTCTTGCGATTTGTGAGGACCCTGAAGTAGATCCGCTAGGATTATAACTTATGTTGGTCATAACAAGACTTGTATGCTAAAATTGCTAAGTCTGGAAGACACCATTACCCTAACGCTACACTTCTCCCTCGGTAACGTGTTCTTCCTCGGTAACACATAGGCCCTTTTCCCTCCCTTATCCTGGCATGAGCCTTAGATGCCTAAAACTTAAAATGTAGTAAATCAATAATAAATTTTATCACCTCACCGCGTTCTTTACGATTTTCTACTATCCCAGTTATTGATAAAGGACGCCGCGCCTCGATCATGTGGAAATCACTCAGGTTCTCTATTTCATGTCTAACAAACTGCGAAAAAAAAAGAGGTACTTACACAAATTACAATCTCTTGTTCTTCAGATGGAAATTTAACACTAAAGTATTTATCACCAGCAGAATTTCTGAGCGTATTTTATGGTGCTGTTAACACAAGCGTTAAGCCTTTCTTTCTCCTCTCTGTGTGTTTAGCGAAGGACAAGCTTGTTTCCGCCTGTTAAGCTTCAACACACAATTTGAAATAATTGCGCCATTTTTTAAAGTTCTTATCTTATCATGAGCGGGGCGATTATTTCTCATTCAACATTGGCTGTAAACTGAGTGACATACCGACCAAATGACGGCGTCTCTCTTGTGACCTTGGAGAAATAAGGATACATTTTTTTTTACATCCAATCTTCTGATCTCCGGATGCATTTAAAAGCTAGGAGGTTACTGAGACTGTATCCACTTCGTACTTACACTAAATAATAATATAGGAGTGTAGGCTTCGACAACGACAAGAAAGGGAGTTTAAATTTGTTTTACGTTCATCACCATTATCAACAGTGTCGAAAGCTGTACGATCTTTAAAGCACGTAGCAAGCGGCCATAGCTCAGTGTTAGCACGTTGACATAGCCTTCGGGAGGTCGTGGGTTCAATCCCAGCGGCCGACCATCCTGATTGATGTGTTCCCAGGGCTTTTCCTTAGTCACATCATTCAAATGCCGCGATGGTACCTTCAACTTAGGCCCTGACCGACGCCTTTCAACATCCTTTCCCCTACCCTATCGCGACCTGAGCCTTAGATCCCTAAAGGCCATAAATAAAATTTTCAAATTCATTTAAAGCACGTTAAGCCTTCTTCATTCATCCTGATCTTGGGTTTGTTTTTTGTCTTGGCATTATCTTCCTTGATATTGTCAGGGACCAGTGGCGGATCCAGGAGTTTCGTGAGGGAGCTGGTGCAGGTGGAATCGACCATATCATATTTTCGATACTTTCCCGCTAAGTGAATTTTTAAGTTTAAATTTATAAAATTTCTCCATGGAATATGACACCGGTATCCTCGAAAGATTGATATTACTAACTAAATTAGATTTGTCCGGAAAGAAATGGAAGCTTTTTCTGAGACAAATTGTAGAAATAATATAAAAATTAAAAATAGAAACGAAGAGCGGCCGGCCGTGGCTCAGTTGTATAGCGTTGGCTTAGCACTGGGGGGTCCACCTCGAACCTATTCCAGCCTCGACCATCCTAACTGATGTTTTTACTCAGTCATACCAGGCAAATGCTGGGGTTGTATCTACAAAATAGGCCTTGGCCATCTACCTTCCAACATCTTATTCCCTACCCTATACCGGCCTGAGCCTGAGATGCCATAAAATAAATTCACATTAAAAAGTAAATTAAGCACCATATTTTTCCTTAGGGGCGCGCGTCCCTGTGCCATCTCCCTGGATACGTCACTATCAAGGACTTGGATTCCGTTAACCATGCCTTCGATTGTGTCCTTTACTGTACAATCTCTCCACAGCCAATAATAACGTAACCATTTCCTTTTCTCTTTCTCATTTCATCAATTTTATTTAGTACCTCGTCTCCTCTGTTCAGTCTTTTCTTTCCACATTTATAATACTTCCCAGATATTTGAATCTATTCTACTTTTTCTTATCCAATTTTCATGCTTCTGTCGTTTCATTTATTCCAATTATCATCCCTTGGGTTTTATTTTATTATTATTATTATTATTTTGTTCATGATCCTCACAATTTCTGTGCAGGTGTTTTATTTAACAAACTTGTTAAGTGATGTCTCATTGTGTGTAAGAAGAACCTTTATCATCTGCAAATCTAATGCATTATTTTTTCTTTTCCTAGTCGTGAACCATTTCTTCACAACCTCTTTTAGATAAATATTAAAATTCGTGAATTTTAATTCAATTGAATTTATTTGTGGTCTTTAAGCAGCTTTGGCCCAGCGCAATTAACGAAGCGAAAAACATCTCTATCGCACTTCTCGACCTACTCGTTCTCATATTCTGTTTCCTTTAACTCTTATACTCTGATTTACATACAAGTTTTTTGGTAAGTCTTTGATATTTCAATTTAACAACTGTCTTCTTCAATACTGCCATTAGAATTCTCCATTTGACTTGACCTTCTCCAAATCTCCAAATGGTAATAGTTCTTTCATTAATAGGGGCTTATAATTCAGTGATCACTCAGTGTATATGAAGTAAGAAAATTTACACGTTAAGAAAAAAAAGTTTCAATAAACTGACAAGAAACAAAGGATGAAAGAATGCTAAAGATATACTGTATATTCCAACGTTAAGAGTTACACATTCAAAGGCATTTTTCTCCAGACATTTGTGGAAATGATGTAACTGAAAATTTTAGACGGAAGAATTGCTAGTCGTTATCTCTAAAACTGAGGAAACTTGCTGGAATATTCATCCGCTGATATGCAAATACAAAACAGAAATTTCCTCATCCAACAGAATGAAGCAGGAAAGAGATTATTAAAACAGTTTCCTCCCTGGAATATCTTTGACTTTTATTTAACTAACAGAACGTACAACAATTGATATTAGCTAAATTGAAGAGTGAAAATGCCATACGTTCTAAGTGCCAAATTTGAAATATTACAGAAGAAGCAGATAAGTGAATAGATTTGGTTTCACATAACGTATGCCTTCCAACATCATGTACTAGATACTAGATGAGTGTGCGGTATACGTCAGAATTGCCAAAAACCAAATGGTTAAAGAGACAAAAACATAAATAAGAAGAACGTTCTATGTGCCATACTAAGTAACCTCTGATTCCAAGTGCAATTAAGCAGTTTACTGTTTGAATTTCTATGACTGTTTAAGCACAACATTGTATTTACGATTATAACAGGTCACAGTTAGAGCGATGTGAAATTAAATAGTAGAAGGTTAAGTTTTTGTTGAACCCTTCCTCCACCAATACATATAATATGAGCAGACACAATGCACACTACCAACTCCCACTGTCATGGTGGAATCATTGAGCTGTTGAAAGTGTTCTATAAAACTCTGTGTTTGCTCAGGAAGGAAAGGCATCATGGTCAACATATCTTTCTTCTTTTTTTCAGCAGACTAACGGGGACGATCTTTCAGATGTAGTAAAGCTTGCTGTATATCAGCCATAGATTTTCCTCTTTTGAGAACATTGAATAACTTCCAATATTTTTTGCCATTGTAAGTAGTTTTAATAGCTACTTGTGATGGATGCCTAGGATGACAATTTGGTCATTGTGCATCTGAAAATGTTGCATTTCTTCAATGTAAACTGTGTATTAATAGCTTCAGTAGCATAACGAAATGAGTGCGGGCCCACCCGCAAAACCTTTATCCGAGCCCCCTTTATAAAAGTGTATAGCAAATACAAGTAGTGTTAGTACCTTAAATAATAAAAATATCCTTTAACAAATTCATACTCATCAGTCACTCATGCTTAGTTATACTGCTACTGACGATAAATTTAAATTGAGGCTTAATACCAAATTAAATGGGCCCCAAGTAATTGACTTGCCCGGGGTCCCCGCATAACTTCGCTTATTAACAACAACTTAGGGGCGTGATCATGTCTAAAATGCTTAAAAAATCGAATTTGAGTATTTTTTTAATTTTCGGTCGTAGCGCCACCTTGCACCGGATATACACTCTAGAGGTCGTAAGGTGTCTATATATCAAATATGAAGTCAATCCGACAACTCCGTCGATATAGCGGAATCTTTCGCATAACGAGTGGCAGCATATAATTCTTCTTTGGAAGCTTCCAGAAGAACGAAAAAAAAAGTTGATTTTCTTAGTAGCCTAAATTGTTAAAAATCACAGTGACGTTGAAAGGGCAATGTCGTTAACTACATCCCTTGCTAACAAATGGGAGATTCCCCTAACATTAAAAAACTGGACTCCGGATCAATCAAATTTTTAGTTTGTGCCTTTTGCATGCAATATTTCTCCTTAAAATTAGAAATTAAAATTGTATTAAATAATATAAATCTAGAAAATCGGACGCGGGTCCTCTTTTACCTGGCCCTTCTTGAGGGCCCAAACTTTACGTCACTGAGTAGCTTCCTCAAAATGAAAGACATTATTGGAAGTCATTGGAATTACACGAAATGGATTAACATGTTTAGCTGAGTCATCCATCTTGTATTTAAGTCTTGGGGAACGAAGGATTATTTACCTTGATGCGTTTCTCTATGATGGCGTAATACCTATCGCAACTTAAGAAATTATGGGCACTGACTAAGAACTTGTGCAAGGGCTTGGCTCTTAGACCAGCTCTCCCTGCTAGTAATTTTTTTTTTCGCCTCTTCCTGATTAATTTGGCACTTGGAACAAGGGTGGGAATATGCAGGTGGGGACATAGAACATGCTTACGGACAAAAGTGTCCGTAAAAAAAAAAAACTGTCACTTAGTATGTTTGACATTTTCACTCTTCAATTCATCGCTGACAAAGCTTGCGTGAAGAAAGGCATACCGCAAGGCTATCCACTAGGCCAATATTTAAATCAATGACTGACGTAATGAAATTAGGACATAAAATTTATTCCTCTACGCAGACGAATTAAGATCTTTAGAAAAGTCGATAAATATGAAGTCAATTGCTTATTTCAAAGGGATGTAGACTGTATCGACCATTGGCGCCATAGATATAACATGCAAATCAGCATAAAGAAAATCAAATTTATAAGCTATACGAACAAAACCCAATATTATGTTAGCACATAAAAGATTAAAAAATATATAGAAATACAGAAGGTGAACATTATTATGGATTCAGGTACTATCTTTGGTACCAAAAAAAGAAAAAAAAAATAATCATGAAGAAAGTAATTCTACGAGTGACGCTCATAAACGAGTCTGTTAGCGGCACTCACATATACACAGTTAATTTCGGATCTAGCGAACTATAAGCCCGATTTTGATGCTTGAACTTGTATTTGAAAGCTCTTTACCATACTAAGACAGAAAAAAATTGGGTCAGTAGGGCCTCCTTGGGACCCCCTAGGGTGGTTCGATAAAAATTCAAATATTCACATTTCTGACCTCAGGCTGAAGCTTGCGGAATCCTAATCTATGCTTCAATGCCTTTCAAACTGTGTACGTACGTCAAAATCGGTGAAGGGGTTCAAAAGTTATGACCTTTTTTTTTTAGCCCAATCACCTAATTTTCAAAAATGATCGAAAAGTGTGTCTGTCATTCTGTCTGTCTTTTTGGTTTAACCACAAATGGTTGGTACCAGGGGTTTTGCGGGTCAATTGCTGGCTCCGTAGTAGTAATAAAATGTTTATTTTTTCTATAGGAGTTACCGTTTTCGAGATACGGGCCCTATCATGGTCCAAAATCGGCCGTCTGTATAAAGACTATGTTTACTTTTTACTCCATTAATTTAACTCAAAATATTTTTGTGTACGTTTTCTTAATAGGCAGCCTTACAAAATAAGTGATATCAGTACAAAAAACCCTTCGTGGTACAGGGAAGACTGACGCAAGAATTATACTCACAAAATAATTGATACCCATTTTGCGAGTGACTTTCTTTTCGTCACTATGGTGGTAGTGTTTCCTTTGTAACAAAATTAATAAAATAAATAGACTTAGTATCCTCCCTTCCGGCATAGTGATACAAGAAAGTCAATCGCAAAATGGATATCACTTCTTTTGTAAGTATAATTCTTGCGTCTTTCTTCCCTTTACGCCGAAGGTTTTTTTAATACTGATATTAATTTAATAATATATTTGTAGATACTTACCTGTGTTGTGGCATATGAAAGAACAGTACGTATTTACGTTTATGTGTAATCGCCTTCACTTACCCTCTCAACTGTCACTATGTGTGATTATATATCCAGAATAATGTGACTTCGTTTAGAAAGAAAGGAAGATAGAGTTGTGCAGGTGTATTAAGTGAAAAACAAAGGATACAAAGCCAGGTGAAGTGTTACCAGACACCCAGACACGTACTTTCTCCGATTAAATATATTTTGTTTTAGCTGTCAAATGTATTACGTGATATATATGCTTAGTTATACAAGAATCACAATACATTTGATATTGCCAGTGAATACAATGCATTGGCATTTTGTGCTACTGAGTCATTCAATCAGAAATATTTTTATTGAATAGAGTTAGTCATCACGTTTTCGCTGTTCAATACAACAACATTCTTCAGTCACGTTGGGCTATATATTAGCAAAATAAACTGGTTATAATCCAGACTAACTGGTATATTGAATATGAAGGAATATATCTTCAGTGTATTTAACTGTAAGGCCTTTAGGCAACTTTGGTTCAGGTCGGATGGGCGATAATGGATCAATGGGCGAAATGAAGAAAGTGGGAGGAAACGGCAGAACTCCGAGAAACCCCACGCATATGGTGTTAGTACACCACAAAGCACGCATGGCATGAGCAGGGATCGACCCGACGAACTCTAGAACCAGAGATGAGCACTCTACCGTTGAACCACCGCGGCCCTGTATTCAGTCATTGATTGATTTTCCTTTTATAATATTTTATCTCCGGATTGGAGCACACTACGCAAATCGCACAAGCAGGAACGCCTCAATAAAACAAGATTGCAAAAGAAAATAAAAAGTTAGCCTCACTGAAAAAACAACAAAAGACCGGAAAAGGGAGAGACAGAAGAAAACGTAGAACATGGAAGTTGCGTGACAAAATAAGTGGCCACATACCGAGCCGCCGCTGTAGCTCCCCCAGTAGCACACATGCGTTGAAAATACGTGGAATAAACGTTTAGTATCGAAACGTTATGTTAACGTTTTAAATGTACGGAAGTGTCCGCCTGTTCAGCGGTATATTCGACGTTGAATAATGGTTGAGAGGAAACGATGAAGAAATGGGTTTAGTTGGCCCAAAACAGATCATGAATGTTGGTTATTGGTATACACACATGTAGTTTTAATTTTATCCGTGGCTTTTATCACGATATACGGTGTTAATTTTCCAGCAGTAAATAATCCGAGTGGCTGCTATGGGGTTCGAATATAGGAACGTTCTGCACTTCTCGTTGGTAGCTCGACGCGTTGACCACTTATCCAAGAATCCATCTGGAGTTGTCACTACTCTTTTACTGTACCGTTAAAATTAAATGTTCGTTGAAATATAGTTTAAAATTCAACCTGTTTTCAACATGAAAATGAAAACGTGAAAAAATATAGTTATTTTTATTGTATTTGCTTTTAATTATAATGTTTAAGCAAGCAAATTAGAAATACAAGTGTAAATCGAAATCTAGGATATATCATGAATGATAGTTGAAAGTACGTCACATTAACGCCAAACCAAGATACTATAGATAGACCTCATGAGGCCACTGTCAATGAAAAAGTGCAGGATGTTCTGAACCATGTTCCCACAGCCAAACCGTACAGCGTTAAAAAGAAAGGAATTTTGAAAATAGTCAAAAAACTGAAAACGAGAAAGGCACCTGGGCCAGACGGGACTTTAAATATAGTAATAAAACGCCTCCCGGACAAGGTTTTTCAGATTCTAACTAATATTATAAATAGTATATTGAAACTCTGTTTCTTCCCGCTATGTTGGAAACTGGCAAAAGTTATCAACATACCGAAGCCCAAGAAAGATAAAAAGTTGCCTCAAAACTACCGCCCGATAAGCCTGCTCAATTCTTTAGGTAAAATAACAGAAATAGTCATCCTGAGCAGGCTTCAAAATTTCATATCAGAAAATTAAATATTACTTAATGAACAATTCGGATTGCGTGGAAAACACAGTACGTCTCACCAATTAGTTCGATCTGCAGAATACATAACATATAACTACAACAAGAAAAGATGCACTAGGGTGATGTTCTCGGACATTGAAAAGACTTTCGATAGAGTTTGGGGTACTGGGCTAATATACAAACTCATTCACTACAAATTACCGGACTTTAATACTATTACTAAACAGTTGCCTTAACAACAGGTCCTTTTTTGTTCAGGTCGACAACAAAAAATCTACATCAGGAGTGCCACATGGTTCTCTCCTTGGCCCGTTCCTCTTCTCCATATATGTTAATGATATACCGAAACACCCAGATTTCGACATAATCCTGTATGCTGATGACATAGTCGCATATACCTCCTCGTTGAAGCGAAAACAAGCAGCCACATGGAGTCACTCCAGGACTGGCTTACTAAATGGAAAATAAAAGTGAACGTGACCAAATGCGATGCTGTTATCTTTTCCAAGGGACACCCCATTCCGATTCCAAACACCAAACTAAATAACACAGACACCCCATGGAAACAAGAGGAAAAGTACTTGGGAGTGCTTTTGACCGGAAGCTTACCTTCTCAAAGCACATCAACACTCAATTCGGAAAGGCAAGTGACAGACTAGCACAACTAAAGAGTCTCCTTGTCTCGGAACGATTACACCTACACAGTAAAGTCACACTGTATAAAATGCTAATAAGTCCGATTATCACATATGCAGCGCCTACATGGGCAGTCGCGGCAAAAACACATTTACGGAAAACACAAATATTCCAAAATCGCGTGCTAACATTAATATCGAAATGACCAAGATAATGACAGACTTACATGATAAACTCAACATTGACACTATACTAAATCATATCAGAGAACTAACAGCGGCATTTTACGAGAATGTGTCAACAACAGATAACGATCTCGGCATAACCAATAAATATCCACTACAAACACAAACGTCCACTTCATGCGCACTACCCTAACGTACCCATCTAATAAACAATCTCAACAACAATAATCTAAAATAACAGCCAAACGTAAGCAAATTCACTTATAAACAAAGTAAACAAAACTTCAAATTAAATAAAAATCAATAAATATAACAATGTATCAATAGTATCTCTCCACAAATCAAAAGATCAATCACCAAACTTTCAACCACTTGCACAGGACAAATGTATATCACTCTAAGACTAGTTAATTAACTCAACAACAGTAATCACTAACTACTTGTAGAAATATCATTGAAGAAACATAAAATAAATATATATTTAAAAATCATAAAAAAAAGTTTATTGTAACGAAGTGACAGTATGAATGTAATCAGAATCGTGTTGTATAATCAAATGTAATATTGTCAGAATGAATGAATAACTAAAAAGCAGGTATGAATGTGTCACATTTTATATACTGTATGTTATATGTTTAGAAAAAACTGGTGACGGGTTTTGGCGAACAATGTAAAACGATACAAGTAGCTGTGTACATCTGTTAACCTCCATAGCCTTCTAAGTTTATTTTCAGGTACACCCTCAGATGAAGATCCTGTAGATGCACGAGTGTGTGTTCGATGTGTGAATGTTTAAGTGTTTTGCATGATACAATCACTGCCTAACGGATGCAATAAGTGAATAGAGTCAATACAGACTTTTGCCTGGGTTTCTTCACCCTTTTTGCATGTGCGGTTTACCAGGTAAACTATTACTTTGATCCGATACAGGGATTTTTACAGAATATATAGCAATGCATATTCTGGTTTTTGCCCTCTTCCAGAAAATTCTTCTCGCGTTTCTCTGTCTTCTTGTTTCACCTACTTTCCTCTCTTTTACACATTCCGTTTCGCGGTAAATGTCTCCGAAAGACATACATCGTAGCATCTACACCCGCGACACATGCTTTAGTTGCATGTAGCATGTGC
>JAGDQP010032939.1:6313-20972 GCA_022664845.1 Lepisma saccharinum
GAGGTAAGAGTTGGGCTTGCTGGCTATTAGATTAGTGTATCAATTGAGGAGGCTCAGTAGTAAAACGTAATTAGTGACGTAATTTACGTTTCCAGATGTTGAATATTGTTTGAATAAATCTATGTTTGCTATAATTTAAATGCGAAATTTTCTCTTAGATAATTTTTCTCTGTAGCGCCACATGTATTTTGTTTTAAGTTTGCTCGTTGCTGTATTTGCTATACATCAACTGAAGTGGTAATATGAGAATGAGTGATGAAGATGAGACACTGCTTTAGCCTAAATATTTTATAATATCAGTACAAGAATATTTTGGTATTATAACTTAATGATTATAATAATGTGTAATACAAAAGTCAAAACCAATTATATTCTAATTAAAAAAAACGATAATATGAACTACATTTGCCATCATAGTTATAAACAAAATAGATTGCATAAAGTTCTGATACAAAATGTAATCATTTGATATTTGATTGAGACAATAATGCTGTACCATAGTTACTATATTGAGGAAACTAATACATACCACTAATTAAATAAATGGAAAAACTAATACAAAATCAGTATAAATTGCATGATTTTGTCCAGTAAGATTGTTGCTAAACTTATGGTAAGCTGCATGTATTTCTCGTCAAGGTAGAAAATAACCTATTACTTTTAACTTACAGTAGTTAGAGGTGAATTGTACTTCAACGGAAGCTTGGTGTTAAACTGTTCCAAGAAACTAACTGGCCGGTCTACTTTCGAAATAGGAGTTCCCACCATTCCGTTGTAAGACAAGCAAGGTAGGCAGATCTTCAATTGCCAGCATTATTCTCACTGCAACACGTATCTCAATATTGTTCCCTTATGTTTCCAGTATGGCGTTTTGGTTGTTTTCTAACAACACATCAATCTGCAAGAAGTCTTCGATTTCCACGTAAGACAAATACATTTGTTTTTTGGGATATCTCTCTCTCTCTCCTCCCCCCCCTCTCTCACACACATACACCTATCAATAAAACTTATTTATCCCCTCTGGAAACAAATTCATTAAAGTTATAATAACTATTTGAAGTGTGGAATAAATCTACCACATTTTACACGAGGTAGTGTGTGTGTTTTCGTGAACAGTTTCATTCCCCTATTCATGGGTTTGCTCTTCATTCTGGCCATTTTTGTTCGGTGGAAACTATTCAGGATCTTTATCTGAATCATTTTACACCCACTGCCTCGTTCTCGTTTTATTTGTCGTTTCAATACTCAGCAACTTGCTGAAAGACATTGTCATAAACAAACTGCCGTCTTGTCGCCATATTTGCTTCTTAGCACACTTTCCACAGAACAGCTTGTAGTTACACCTTCTAACACAACTGGCTCTGCCATTTGTTGACGAAACGAAACACTGCAAGTACAGTTTGGCCTCATTTTCGATGATCTATACAGCGAATTTTGTTACTAAAAAAAGTAACTTACCATGTTTTATCACAGAACCCTTCAATTCATCTCAGACTTGAGTGTATATTTACGTAGTTTATAATAAGCAGATAGAATAGCCTGATGAATCTAATAACAATACATACATCACCGTATAATGAGTGTAATTCAAGTGTACTGTATGTAGTAAATCACCGGCCTTAACTTCCCATTAAGTTTCGAGCGAAGGATATTCTTTTGCCAAACTGCACATCGGAAGTATCCAACAAAGTGACAAAAAACGCAATGTACACTCAAAAATCGTTGTGATTAGTGCTCGAGGATGCTTTAGTAACTTGTATAACGAATGGTTCTGAAAATAAATATTCATTATTACTATCAGAATAACGATTTTACTACTGTAATGGTAATAAAAACGCTTAAGTATTAATAGATGCAGACAGCTATATAAACGCTTCACGAAAGGTTTGGTTGCATAATAGAATGAAAATCACATTTGATTAGTTTGATTAAGGTGGGTTTTTCATGGGGAGGAGTAAAATTATCAAGTGGATTTTAAAGGAAAGAATGGTTTTTGTTTGAATGTCTTAAGATAAACGAGTGTGCATATACAGTGCAACCTCGATATACCGGACCTCAACGAGAAAACTTCGTATTATCGAGAATTTCGATATTCGATTTATCAAGGTGATTTCTGACTGACTGCGATATATAGAGGTTCACAACAACAAAAACAACGGTTATTGGATGCGTTTCTCATCAATACTTCGATGTAATTAAAGGGTACTGTATTTTAATTTTTAAAATGTCTGGTAAACAATGTTGGGGGTTACAGATTGCAACATGAACGATTGTCGTTCAAAAAACGAACTACGTTTCATCTAAATGTAGTACAGCATTATAGAGTTTATCAAAACAACTTCGATATACGTATAGAGGTTATCCAATCAAAATTTCTATATATAGAGGTCCAGTTCCAAGCCAAGCAAGTATAAAAATTCGAAATATCGAGGTCTTCCTTACCAGTCCTTCTGTATATAGAGGTAAAAATACACATGAGGTTGATAGCAGGTTCAAGGGGAATGGAAGAACTTCGATTTATCAAGGAATTCGATATATCGAGGTTCCACTGTACCGTACTATATTTTCCGTAAACGTCTGCTAACGCAAATTTTGGTATGCGGCGCAAAAGAAAAATGGCTGCCATTAGTTAATTGATTGTTATAAAAATAAAATAATCCTAATTTTGAACTATTCTTGTAGAAGGGATATATATAGCTGGAGGATTTCACATGGATTTACCCACAGGTATCGTGTACGGAGTGCCTGAAACAGTATCGGTACATCTACTGTATTATTCTTTCTTTCATTTATGGGGCACACTACTACTTGGGCGCACGCCCCCCACGTGACCCCCGTGGCTACACCCCTGAATACACTGCACGTATTTAAATCGTATTTAATTCCATAAAGGATTAATATATTCACTTTTACGTTGTAAAGCGTTTCTGATTGCAATAGGAAGCGGAATTAAGAAGTCTTTGAGAGAGGCTCTATAAGCACGTAAAGAGGTCATCCATATACTTCGAAAGACCATTTTAACTTTTAGAATATTAAGTTAACGTTTTACTGTAGAGATAGCAAAATATATAGGCTTATAAGATAGAAAAGAAATAAGCTCAGTTAAAATATTCAATGACAGGGCAAATCTACCTCTCCCAACGATGTTTTCAAAATATGTCACTTCAGGAACATACCGGGTATGTGTTTTCGCTGGACTACAAATTCTCCAGAGCACCCAAACTTAAGAGAAAGTACTTTCAAAAATCGATAGAAACCGTGCAAACCTCCACATTGTTGACTTCACACCCCATGAAACTAAAAATAACGCCAGAATCCTTATGAATTCGTGGTCTTGACATTTCAAAACTGACAGGACCAGGGTTTCCACCAGGATTTTCAGTTTGGTGTGGGTGTGTGTGTAAAGTCAAAATTGAGAGGGCGTAAGAGAAGTTTTGTACGGTTTCTATCGAGTTTTCACAGCAAAAATTTTAAATTTGGTGGTGGTGGGGTGCTGTCGAGACTTTCGGTGGATTTCCAATGTAAGTACTTCAACAATTAGCTGCAACATTTTTTCTAAAATGCCAAGTGTGAAAAAGATAAATTTCAGTAAAACTTTAGGAATTCACTATGCTTAATGTATAATAGACTTAGGTGTGTCCTAGCCTAAGAAAGAAAAGATGCGCTCTTAAAAATAATAATATACAACTACACCTGTAAAGTTATAAAATTTACAACCTACGTTCACAATATCATTGCTGATTAACGATGTTGCAGGATAAAGTATTAAAAAGACTTTTAAAAGTAAGTAAAAGTGAATTCGTTAGAGGGGAGGGCAAAATAAATAAATTTGATTAACAATTATTAGAAATCTGAAATTTTTGAGACAAAATATTGTAAAAATAAATTAGAAAATATAACAAGCCTTTACGCTGGTCGAAATTAATTTTGGTGGAATAAATTTTTGAACAGTAAATGGCAATAACAAAAAACAAACGTATTAACATAGCTCTACTTTTTTCTTCATATTTGTTCTGAGCTTTAAATGTACAATTCCATTGAAATAGTTGCTTTTTTTTGGTTCTGAAAGATAGATCAATCCCAATATTCTGAAATGATGTAATTCAAATTAAAAAGTTTTGATAAAATAAAAGAACGGTCTCCATAAGTTTTTTTTTTCAAACCTGTAGTATTGCCCCGATCTCTATCCCATTGAATAGCACCTCATATGAAATTTCGATCACTTCTTGGCTGAGAAGACCTTCCCTGATGATCAGGCGGTCAACATGCATTTGAAGATTCCTTCGCATCACAGACTCTAGACTTCTTTCCCCACGGAATCCATCGTTGGCTGAGCGACGGCAAGAGTGTGTGGTTGCAGACGGCGGTTACTTTGATTAACAAGTGTAATAGGCCACCCCTGCACCCTCATTTTTCATAAGCAAGTTTTTGTAATTTTGACATGCAATTTTTGTTTTCATTTTATTTGTAACCGTAACTATTTGCATATCATTATTTGTATGCATATCATTAGTTTATGTGAGCATAGTAATGCACATTATTTAGATTAAGGGTTATTGGGGATTTGCATATTATTATATTGTATTTTATTGTGAAATTTCATCTGTTTGCCTTTTTCTCCATGTTTGAAACCTCATACATCTTGGAATATCGTCGTTGCTTGGAGAAGAGTCATGTTGATCGAAGACCGAATCTGGAAAGTAGGACAAGAGCTCAACCAGTGTTGAACATCCCTTGTCTTGTAGCAATGTATTGTTTTAGAAACTTTCAAGAGAGCTGCTAAGTCTCTGAACAAAAGGGTCCGAACTTTCCAGGTTCTGACCATTTTTCGCGTTTTCACCCGCTCTCTCCCCGCTGTACCTGCTAATCAGTGAGCCTCGACTAGAAAGACGCTTTCTATGCGGAGTGATATTTGGAATTTGGTATATAAATGAGTATTTTTGAATGTCCATGTAATAACTTGAGCTAAAGTCTGTTGAGATTGACGTTTTCTCTTATCACTATTTTACAGTGACTCGGGTTCCAATAAACTTAATAATGAGCTAGCTATATGCGTTTCCCTTACGAACTAATTTCTGAAAATGGTGTCTGCTACACAGTGCTGTCAGCCGGTATGTGTGGGAACCATAGCACTGGACGTGCAGTACTTGCACTTTGTTTTCATTTTTTCTAAGTAATTTGATGGTATCATGTGTAATTATTTGTGTGTACATTTTCATTCATGTGTATATTGATTATTTTTAATGTATTCTTGTAACACACCATCTTTCTTTCCATTCAATTCTCTATTTTTGTTCAGTTTTAGCCGGCCTCTGCTTTTCTTGGCGCGGGTTTGTTTTCGTCTGATCTTTCACTTTTTCCCGCAAGGTGGCAGTGCCTACTAGAGGTGGCGTGTAAATTTGATAGCGACCCCACTACGTGTATTTTTATGTGTTTTATAATGTTTTCAGATGAATTAATGTGTTTTATTGTATGTATTTGTATATTTTATATGTGTGGATATGCACTCCGAATGTGTATGCGTGACATGCTATATTATTCAAGTTATATTAATATTTAAATATTTCCGTCATATGTGGCAACACCGCTTCACCTGGACAATAGTTGGTGATCCGCTCTTTCGTCGTGTTGTTAGAGCGAGTCTAACAAGAAAGAGGGAATCTTGGACCTAACAAGGTACCAAAGAGTGATCGGTGTGTCAGTTTGGTTTTTTTATTGAGACGAGGACGTAACAGTTGGTTTTTGTTCGGAGTTCGACGTGAAAGTTGTTTTATAACTCGAGAGCAAACGGCGTGTCAGTTGCTTTTTCTCGTCGAAATGTTAGTTGTTCTTTGAGACTGGACATAGTTTGTGCTTTAAATCTGTACAAGTTGTTCTTTGATATTTACCGTGGAAGTTACGACTGGAGATCAGCTATGTAAGTTGCGTTTCAAGAACTGACTCAGGAACATAGTTTGATTTTTTGTTATTTACGTTGAATCGAATTCAGTTACTCTTATCACCGAGTATGTACGATGTGTCACGTAAAAGTTACAGATAGACATTGCCTTCATTCTATGAAGTGATCTGTTCGCTATTTTCAGACATTTAACCTACAGTGAAACATTGTCGTACCTACAGAATGAACTGTTGAAGTTTATTTTATCAATCACGGACAGTGAGATATAAAGTACGCGCAATGTACTTTGAAACTTTCGTATTATTCAACGCCTATGGTGAGATGCAGTTTATACTCTGGTGTGTCTGTTAATTTTGTGGTGTCAGACACAAAGTCGCTCTAGCTATCGTAACAGACACACTCGGCTATTTTCGTTGTGTCGCTGATATGTGTCACAAGTGGGAACGTTAAATAACAGCCCCCATCCTTTTCTGAGTTGCCATTTTCACTCAGAACCAAACAATCACTGAAGCGCGCTGGTGAATTATCCCCGCATTCATGCCGTGGCTGAGATGCAGCATCACCTGCAAAGTGAAGTGAAGTTCAATATATTTTCTACGTTTCACCTATGTCTATAGCTTTCCTGCTATAAGAACCATACACTGGATCTTGTGTTATTTGTATCCAGCTACGTTTATGTATTTTTTTTATCTACGGTCATACTGTTGTCATGTGCCTCTGGCCCTGTTCAGAAGCCTACTTTCTGTGAACGAGAGACCCGTAGAAACATTAACAATCAACTTCGTAGATTGTGATCGTCATGATTACGACGTCTGTTTTCATTAATGGGTGTTTTTGTTGTGGAGCTACTATAATATGTCTATGCAAGAGACATCACAAAGTGGAACTTTATCTCCTCCCATTCCAGATGAACACTTAGGAAGAGCATACTAAACCAGGATAACATCAGATTTGACCATATAATTACATAAACAGTGTTACCGTGTATATATGACGTCACAAACAATTCGTTGTGTGTATTCCAGTGTTTAATTAAAATATGAGCTCATTCCAATCTGAGATTGGACCAATATGATCCAGCCCAAGGTTGGTTATTGTCAATTATGTGAATAGTGTTTGTTAAATGAAGTGTGAAATGAGTGGGTGTTCGTAAGTTATCATTTTCTGAATCACAAATGGAATAAATCTCCATTATTTTTGTTATCGGATACACATATTTCATTTCCTCGAGCCACCAACCTATGTTTTTTCTTGATGAGCGAGGTCGTCAGTGTTGGTAAGTACTGCATTTTCAGTGCTGTATATACAGCGTCGTGTGAGCGGATGGCAGACCTTAAATTGTTCTGTTTTGCTTTCCAATTCGCTCTTGGAGATTGCAATGTGTACCCACTGTAACCCTTTATTTTGTTTTCTTTCCCTGAGATTTGCTAACTCATGCACTCCTGTGTAAATTCATTTTCACCTGCTAATCTGTGAAATTTGACCCATTAAAAGTAAGAACTACAGGATATATTTGTGTTGCGTTTCCTACAACACTCCACATTTGGAAATTTGCGTTAATTTGAATAATATCTGCATGAGATTTTCTTTTTATATTTGCATGTAATTATTGAGTTGTCCCGAAACCTGTTGTTAGGCGGTAAGGCACTCTCCAAATTCTGACCCCTATGTGGTGGAGAACTTTACAATTCCTGGCGCCGAACGTGCGAGTGCTCTTCACAAAACCTGGCTCAACAACGAGGGGCTCTTCACAATTTCTGGCGTCTCAACGTGGGGCTCTTTACACAAGGTAATGTAGTTTCCATTGTTTGGCCTTTTGACATGTCATATCTGGGACACACATTTCATTCGCACCAACTTAATAGAACATGGATTTGGTTGAAGTTTACAATTCAACTACCTACGTATTGAACGAAACATCAGATTCAGTGGACGCGGAACGAAGCGTTTTGCTGCTCAAAGGTTATTGTTTTCAGTATTAACATTTTTTTTCAACTACCCCTGCTTCAGAGTTATTTGAATTTCTTTGTAATTTTGTGCTGACCTTAACAATGCCAAGAAGAAAAGTATAATCTGTTAAATAAAACCGGAGTTGCCAAAATGGAAACTGTTTAAATTAAAATAAAAAAATTATGAGGTAGAAACATTTATTTTTTGTATTATTGATTAAATGTTGTTTTAATTCTTTGTTACTTTTGGGGAAGAATGCCCCCATTGCTATTTCGTTGAGGGAATATTTTTGCAATCTTAGAATTAGCCACGACTGTGATTATTAAGAGTGATGGACATAAAAATGGCGTAGTTGTTAACGCAAGGCACTAAGTAAATTGTCACGTCTACATTTCGCTTTCACTCATTCGTATGAGATATTTTCTCTTCATTTATTAACACGATTAAATATAATATTCTTTATTTTTTCAGTCTTTCTTTACAATCCTGCGAGAATAATATACACCTGCTTTTGTGGTGTTTATTTGACACCATCAATTTTAACCCAGGACTAGTGCTGAGTTTATCACCAATTATGTGTTAAAATTGTATCACAAGACATGTGTTAGGTAGTAACACCATACTTTCTGTGTTATATCAAACCCCCCAAAATGGTAGTCATCGTAGGAGAATTGCCTTAAGTACAATTCCTGTTGAATTAACACTGTTATTTCTTGTTGTGTGAATTGTGATGTGCTAAAGATATTATAATCGCTTTCTTGACATAATGCCGTAAATGCACTGGATATTCATATAACTTTCGCGCTTATGACTTTAAAGCAACATTCTGGACGCACATGTGCAGAGGTCCCCTTAAAGGAGTAAATCCTTCTTTGCTAACCAGTAAATCGAATACTAGGAAATATTAAATATGTTGTATATAGTTATGTATTTGTATTGTGCCAGCACGAAGCTGGTACTACGAAGTAATGAAAAATATGATGTTTTTTCGATATATGAAACTGAAGGACAGTGAAATATAGTTCTGGGAATTGGTAGCAGAAAGTATTGAAAGTGATAGCAAAGTAATAATGAGCATAATGTAGGCATGAATTAGGAGAGAAGTGGACTTCGTATGGAGCTACAATTTAAGCCTAAGTCCTGTATTCGATAGTGTCCGTTATATTAATTGTTTGACTTACGTTGAAAACTGTAACCTAAATATACAGCTAAATGGTTTTCAAAAATATAATAAACTTGTTACATTGCTAATTGTGTTAATAGGTGGTGCCAGAGAGAAACTCTAATGTGATAACGAAATGGGTTATAATTTTACTAGTCAGTAATTTCTGACTCAGAATAGAAACAGTAGCAACAGTTATATCCACTAAATATCATGAATTTTATACAGAATGTCTTACAAATGCACTTGTAATCTATGTTTTTACGCTTCGCTCTCTCAATGAGGCGCATATTAAAATATTTTATATGTACGTTCTACGCTGAATTTATTCACTTATTTTCTGATTCATTTAAGGTTCTGTCTTGTCCAAGATTGAAATTGTTTTAAAAATGTAACTGACTACACTCAAACAAATAAGAACTTCATAATGCATATCAATACGGTATGTTAATTACCTGTAAAGAACAAGCAAAGAAACTATATTAAGGTTGCATCTATAAACATCGGAAAGCAAATATTATTATATCTCACACAATGGTTTTAAAAATCTATTTACAAAGCATGTGTAAACTTGGTGAGTAAAACTGTTAAATGTTTTGAGAAACAAACTTCTGACCCTTAGCAATCAATTTGCCATCGAATTTATCTATATAAACCCAATGGAGCACTTCTTGAATATTGTGGAAAGGTATATTAGCCGTTTAGATAGACCAATCACAACCGTACTTACACTAAAACAAGAGTTCCATCAGATTAGTTGATCATACAGCCCGACATGATGTTGAATTAATGGTGGCGAAAAGCTGCTGTACTAAGGCCAAAAGAAATATAGTGTGGAAATTTAGGCATCAGAGGCATTTAGGAATATGCGTGGAATTTTCCCCTTCATTTTAATTTTAAGAAAGAAAAGCTCCACATGCATAAGTGAATTATGTAATGCTGAACTAGTCACACTAGTTTTCTACTAAATACGTGATATAATCATATTTTTTTTCCACAAGAAACGATGATTTTGTATTTCTTCATATATTTTGCACTCTGACTATTATTTCATGTTTTCTCACATTATAAATACAGTATTTTTTCTATGTCCATCAAGTTGGCTGGGACAGTTTTGGATGGAACAAATTTCAAAATAGCAATTGCTTTTGCTGGGAAGTGGCCGGGTTTCATCGTTTGTGCAAGGAAATTAACGGCGTTATCCAAGGTTAAATAAAATACTTAAAAAAATAACGAATATTTACGGAAACTGACAGACAGACTTTTATGGCCGCAATAGTATGTGCTATGTTTGTGCTTTAAAGTGCCCGAGCTTCATAGTTTGTGAAAAGCAATTAACGGCGTAATCCAAGATTTTAAAACATCCCTTTCGAGAGGCCTACAGGCTGAGGTAGATCTCGAAGTTTTTTATATTCAAAAATTCAAATCTCACTTTTATATTTGCGCTATCGAGAAACTAGTTATTGATTTAGAGATTAATCATCAAGAGCTATTGAGTAATACCCCACAAGACGAGGTTTTAAAAATTTCGAATTTCCACCCCCACCCCTACCCCCACTCGTACTCCCACTACCCCTGAATCGTTGGTGTCACCGTAAACTTCATAGGGAGTACTATAATTTACGCAGACAAAATTTCCCTCTTAACTCCATAGGGCCTGATATATTTTTCAAAATTTCAACCTCCTCCCCAACCACCCCCTTGGGCCGATTTTGATCATTAACGAACTTAGCCGAGCTATTAAGCCTAGAAATAACATAATAACATTTGGTTCAAATTTTAAAATTATGGCCGCTAGCGTGTAAATATATATATATATATATATATATATATATATATATACAGGTATATATCGTACCGATCTCAATAGGTAGATTTTTCTTCGATATCTATCTAACAGCTTTATGACAAGGCTGAATATTCTTAAATAACAAGAAACTAACGCGCAGCAGTTTCGGAAGTATACCACTTCCTTCTTCAGACTGCACTACACAACTTCCTGGTACATAGTTCCCTAAAATAATATATTAATTAATCATAATGAACATATTTCAATTTTTCACTTATGATATTGTATTGTATACTTTTGTTTACAAACCTAACTGAACAAATTGGGTAGCCGATATTATGGGTATCCCACACTGACATAGATGCCGACTCATCTCCCGACTGGATGTGCTATGAGCAACAATGAAATGTATCGTTTTAGGAGCTGTACTCACTGTTTACCCTTTTGTACAGAAACCCTACAAGCTGATTATTCGTTGATTGAAATAGTTATTAATGCATACCCATATGACATATCGTCTTCCCGCTTTCACTTGACAACTCACAGTTAAAATGCACTCTTCGCTTTCTGCGTAAAAATGTGACGTATATTAAGAAATTAGAACAGTTAGTAGATACGTTTGAACATTACAGTTGCATTTTTACTTAAATTTTTCCTTGGGATAATTAATTAAATACTATTACTTTTCTGAATTTTATTTTCCCATAACTTACACATCACCCGACTCTAATTATTCTGAAGTTAAGAATATATTACTTTATATATTTTGCTATTATTTTTTACCACTTTTATTTGTATCACTGTTAATGACGAAGACCTATAGATGGACCACTGAGCTTGTACAAATTCAAGTGAATGTTCCGTTCCATAACTGATGGCTTTAACTCATTTTGTAATCTCTTCTTTCTCGTTTATTATTTTGTAGCTGTTTAATTGCATTTTGTGATGTTTTGTTTGTATTATAAGTGTTTTATGTTTTCTCTTATTGTAATACTTGTCATAATAGTATTATATATTTCAGTTTGTTTAGTAATCTTACAGAGTGCATTTGTAGTGTATATTCATAAAAAAATATATATACGCGTAGAATCTTAAATGAGCAATTCTTAGATAGGTTGTTATATTTATAAACTGCTCCTACAATATAGTTAAATCTCATAAGAATTTTTGAAAAATAGGTATAACTTTTATCAATTTGTTAATATTTGATCGTATTTCGAAATATGTAGTCTAACATACCCTCATTGCATGATTTGTCCGTAGTTTAATGCGAATATTGCATTTGTATAATAAGCTGTGTTATGCATTTATAAAACTTAGTAACGTTACTGTTTACATGTTAATAACAAAAAGTATACTGTTTCTATGTTAGACACATATAAATTTATTAATTTTGATCAGTATCATGAAAACATTATTATTCTAGCCACAACTAGCTTCGTCAGAAGGTTATGCCATGTATTTTAGAGGGGTAACTAATAGGCATAGATTTGGACCGTGTATGAGTATAAATGCTCTTTCAAATCATATTAATATATAACGTTTAGATAGTTCTCCGTGGAGGAATAATTTTATACAAGGAACAAGGTTCCACTTATTACACTTCTGTGACTAGGACCTTACACGCACTGTAAAACGTGGATATTTTTAGGGTGTGGGTCCGGGCAATACTCCACATACCATATACATTACCCAGATACACTTTAGTTGACCTTCTTCTAAAGCCCAGAGACCTATCTTCTTACGTTGTTGATCACCTTAAGAAATAAGTTTTGATATCTCTGTTTAGTTTACCCTCAATTCTCGTAGGAAAAGGTAGGCTGGGAATACCTGCATATACCATTCTAACCATATCCATAGGTTAAATTTATTTATACAAAAATCGTACCTCATAAAAATATGGGATGAAAGAAGGGACATTTTTGTCCAACAGCTGGGAGGCTATAGATTCTAAAGAAAATCATATTTTTGCGATGTATGTGTATTTAAATGTAAAGTAGTTTACAAGATGCAAGCATTATTTTAAAATGTAAGGGAAAACTGTTTCTGTGACTGGAATAGTGAAAGACACAATTATAATCTTTGCTGAGGATCACTGGATGTAAAATTGCCCTTAGTCCAAATTATTTCAGTCTCCTTCCACCTTTACTACAATTTAGGAACTTATTTTTAACTATCAAAACTGTTGCTGCGAATGATGAAAAAACGGTTTTGTTTAGAAAATAAATATTTGTATTACGTTCGCTTCTTCCGTTTAATACAATAGTTTTCAATTTCTATTAGTTAACGACACAATCATTGCGTGTACAATGTGCCATCACACTTTATTTCAGTGCAGTATTGTGAAGTTCCAGTTGCAACATTTAATATTTCCCGGGTTTTTTCTAAAAAAAAATTCCACTTGCTGAATTTACGTTTAATAATACTGAAAATTAAAACGTAAAATGTGCCAAAATGATTTAAGGGGAATTTCCCGATTTTTGTCTTTTTGTCTTTTTTTCCCTTTTAGTCTTTATGTGCTCAACATTTTCCTTTTCTCCGGGAAATTTCCCTCCATCTGACAAAACTATTTGTATGGCAATCACAAGTGCTTGAACCTAAGATGTGTATCGAAGAGAAAAATTGTATTAAAAATTTCTAAGTACTCTACTAGTAAATTTGTGCATACCACTATTTAGAATTATTAGAAATCTGGTTAGCTTAGAATCCTCGCGAATGTGCTATGACTACATTGTTTAACACTAGGGCCAAAATACAACGGTAGCACAAATTCAATTTTAGGCACCATGTGCGGTTGTGGATGGGAATGTTTAAACATGGCCATAAGCCTCTACGCTTCACCCTTAAAGTATCGATATTATACTAAAAATGCTGTGATATTGTAATATCAAAGTATTGCAGTCATCGATCAACATATCCTAGTAGACTTGTTTAAGAGATTTGTTCTATTGGCAGAGTTTAAAAATGTTATTTCGAAGATTAATAGACAAATGCAACCAATTTTAGCGTCTGCTGAATGCATTAAAATATGATTTCGTTGTTAATTCAATGAATTGTGCTAAAGATTTGCTTTGAAGTATTGGATTAACAGTTCTAGTGTACGGATTGATCCACAAAATGTGTTTTAATGTGTAAATTAAATGATCACGTAGCTCACGTAAACCCATGCTGAATTACTTTTGAATTTTATTTGTATCTTTTAGGCATCTAAGGCACAAGCGAGGATAAGTGAGGGGTAATAATTGTGGAAGATCTCGATCTATGTTGAAAGTGCCATTCCGGCATTTCTGGGTCTGATTGGGGAAAAGCTCTGGTAAAACCTCGGCCAGGATAGTCGGCCGCTGGGATCGAACACACGCCCTCGGGAATGTTACGCTATATATGGACCACTGAGCTACGGCGGCTAGGTCAAACCGGTGCTGTAACGTTGTAACTTGAGCAAACAAGGGTGCAAACTGTTTTCGGCACTTTTGATCGTTAGATCTGTTTCTGACGGGGATTAAATAGCTTCTTAATTATGCCTATCATTGTTAAATATTGTAGTTACAGAATTGAGAAGTAGTCTAAAATTAATTATTGTCTGATTGCGAAATAATAAGGGGGTTTCACTGATAAAGAAAGGTATTAGCAAAGGAGGATCAAAATAAATTCCCTAACCAAAAATTACAGTATATCTAACCTTTAGATGGTGTACAAAAGGGAATAAGTGGACTAACTTGGAGTTCACTTGGAGTAACTCAACCCAGGAAATAAAGAAAAAAAGGGCAATTGTCGGGAATAATTAGGAGAAAGCTGATTTTTGGCCAGTTGTTACATCTTTACTAGATGTGCATTTTCCCAAAAGTCCCCGCCCCTCCCC
>JAGDQP010032940.1:0-20971 GCA_022664845.1 Lepisma saccharinum
GAAACACTGAGCTAGAGCAGTAATACATCATCCCACTCTTCATCTTGGATGTAATTGATGATTCAGGAGTTTCTACTTGCACTGCTTTTAGCTCTCTGGGCGAACGGAGCAAATAATCAGCTCCCACTTTTACCAGCTCTTGTGAAAGTGTCTCACTAACATGACCTCCTAGGGTTCTGCCATGTTATCAGGTTTATTTTAATCAATGATGGACCCAACAACCATCAGGTAGCTGACTACCAGGTCAGGATCCTTCTGACTGAGCCACGCCACATTTTATCAACTCTGATAAATCCTTTGTTTGAGCCATGGGGTTCGATATTCATTCTTGCTAAATTCTTTTCTCTTTAATTTGTAATTTTTCATTTCCTTCATCGTTTGTTGCTTTATGTCTTTCGTGTTCTTCACCGCTAAGTGACAGAGGATTTTCTCCTTTGACTTGAAAGTATTATATTCAGCAAAATGTTGCAGTAACATTTTTTTTTAGTTCAATGTACGTACTTCACAGTGGCGTATCCTGACTTTTGAGGTTGGGCATGCAGTGTTATTACTATTATTATTTTAAAGAATTATGTCAAAATCACATTACTTTGTTCATACCACACATGAATGCCCAGTAAATATAGCATGTTTAAAATGGTAGACTATCAGAAACTAATTACGATAACACTCACCAATTACTTGAAACGAAATTCCATTCTTTTGGTCTTGCAGAATTCCTCGGTGACTCTGTCAAAGAATGAATTGTAGCTTTTTATTTCTGTGAGATCTTTCTCCATAGACACCATCGCCAAAGCCGATAGATGTTCTTGTCTTTGCGAATTTCTGTGCAATGTTTATATGCGTTTCAAGGCCGAAAATGAACGTTCCACTGACGATGTACTTGAAGGTATAGCTCTAATTAATTCGCACAGTTTGTTAAGTTCTTGAAGACCAGCCTGTAGGTCATTTGAAACTAAGAAGTCATAAATATCTCCCAAACTCTTTCCCACAAAATGCTCACAAGTATAGAGACCCTTAAGTTCGGCTTTCAATCGTACAAAATCAATGAAATTTACCGTATACTTTCTCTAATTGCACTAATTGTTGCTCCGGGAAATTTCTAAAAGAAACCTGAAAGTTTAGAACAATTAAGAAGCTCCAAAAAAATACATTTCTGGTAGTGAATCAAAACGGTGTTGTAGCTGCAACATTATGGCATAAAGCCTCTTGAATCCTTCCTTTACCGATAAAATTTTTTCTTGTTTTCGACGTTTTGCCGGCGGATCATTAGACAGTAAGGTGTCGCGCCAAACTTTTTTTAAACCATTGTCGCGTTTTGATGACAGAGTTTCCTTCAGTATAAAAAATTCTTTCGAACAATATGTAATGTGTAAAGACTTGCACTGTAAGATATTAAACACTACATCAGTGGAAGAGTATATATCTTGAAACAAATTTAAAAGATAATTAAAATGAAAGTCATTTAACTTTGCAGGAAATCCGTCTGCCTCTTGTACGTTAATACTATCCCAGTACCCAGGTTTCCAAGATGGCCTAAAATAAATGCTGGAGCTGATCTTTGCATTTAGCAATAGTTTGCACTAATCGACTGGAAAAGTTCCATCTCGTAGCTGCAAGTAGTGGGAATCTTTTTTTTTTTTTTAATGTGTCCAATAAATGAGTTCTCTTTGTTGAAGAAGAGAAAATGTGGCAAATCCATTAATCGTAACAATGAATATATTATGCTGCAAGCACTAATAAAGGATACATATTGTGATAAAGAGATTTAACTTATGCGCGTAACAATGTATTAAAATCGCCTCCTTACCACTTTCCCTTACATGCGCCTTGACCCCACTTATGTCACCAACTAACACAGCAGCTCCATCGTAAGTTTGTGCGATCAGTTTATTTTTGCACTGAAACTGTTCTAGAACCCTCATAATTAGATTTGTTAGCGCGGCAGCACTTCGATCAGAACCCTAAAAATCTTTCAACAACAACGTTGTTGTGACTGTAACGCAACACAGTAAATAATTGGGATAAATTGGTTACATCCGACGTTTCATCGATCAAAATAGATACAAAACGAGTTGTTTTGATTTGAGATTTAATTTTTTCAATCATAACTGTGTCCACACTTTGTATTAAATCATTTTGAGTTAAGGAAGATGTGCCTGAAAAAGCACTAAATGCCTTCAAATAATGTTTTAATCTTTCATCAAATTCAGACAACAATTGCAGAATTTCCACGTAATTGCCGCGGTTGTTCGATTCTTCGCCCTCGTTGTGTCTGCGGTAAGGTAATAATTCTTGCTTGCTCAAAAGACATGTCACATACGTTAGTCTTTTCATATTTTTTTTTTTTTTTTACTGTTTTATTGTGTTTTAGAATATCCTCTCACTTTTGCTTATCACATTGTAGGTCTATTATGTTTTTGCCTAAAGTTATTAGTGCATGGATTTGAGAGTCAGATTTTTCATGCCTTGAAATAGCACACTATGCAGGTTATTCAAGTCTCCGGTTTTTACTGTTCCACGGCGAGTTCTCGATTCCGAACAAAATAGCTTGCACAAATTTTCCGAAGCGCAAAGCCACACAGTTTTATTATACACCTCGGGATTAAAATTACGCACACACGTTTTGTTTTGTGACTAAGTTCGTTAGAGCTGGGGTAGGTCGTCCATTTATTATACTTAAATTTCCTCCATAAGACGAACACTGAAAGGTTTCTCAAACAAGTTCAGAATTATATCTTCTCGATCCATAATAAACGCTGAAAAGATACACTGCACATAACACTAATGATAAAATAAAGCGGGCGCCACTATAAATATTTCTAACCCAGCGAAACGAAATAGAATTAAAGACCGCACCGCACCACAACACACATCTTTCCAAAATTTCTATGAGTCAATGAACTTTTCCCGCTCGACCAGCGACTTCCGAGTCCTAATAACACACACTCTCTCGTCTAGATGCAACTATGCTGCATGCATTTTGGATTTCTTCCGCGTCTTTCACCCAATAAAACACAGGTTTTCAGGCAAGCGGGCGACAAAGTAGGCGCCCACATACATTGACGATAATACTGAAGCGCAATACGTAAACAGTTTACTAAACTACTTATTGGCAGCTTTCGTACTACGCGTTCTGGTCTAGGATATCAGGTGAAGTTTCGTAATTTCTCAAAATCTTTTCTATTTTCTCCTTGGAAAATAATAAATAAACTAGAATCCGAAGGCATGCCTTGCATTCATGGAGAACACGCCGCTGGTACTTCGTTTCAGTAATCTTTAAGCACACAGTATTTTTCATAAATGAATTTATCGTTATTAACCCTGCTTTGTGTGTCCAGCTCCCTCCCACAACTTCCTTTAATTGGAAGCTACGTTTTTAGTTTAGGAGGAAAGTCGCTTTCACTTTCAAATACAGAAACTCTTTCTCATGAATCATAATTTAGAAATGTTTTTTTTGCAGTCTGAGATACTTGCGACTATTATCTTTCCATTTTAATATAAAAAAAATTAAAATTACCAAGTAGAATATTTAGAATTCAAACACAGTGTTTCAGAAGATAATAAATAGAAAGAAAAAGATTTTTTTTTTACTTGTGTACGTTTTTTTTCTGGTTGAGAATCAGAAAATTATTTTGGTTAGCTAAAAGGAACCTTATTTCTTAAGAATTCTTCTAAATCAGAGCCTGAAACAAGTATTCATTATTCTGTTGTTTTTTTTTCATCGTGGCTCCGTTGGTTTTCACTCTATGTGTTTTATTTTTTTTTTTTGTATAATCTTGTATTTTTTGGAAGCCCCTTCCTTTGGAGCAGGTGGTTACTTAAAGCTTATAAAAAGTAAATATTCGTGCCATAGATTCCCGTGATATACAGTCAGGCTTTAACAAATGGTCGTAGGTACAGTATTAAAAGTAGTCACTGCCACTTAGAATCATTGAAACATACAGTGTGATGTTACTACAATCAAATAAATCTTACTAACGCTGTTGGTGGATAAACTCAACATTCGTCGTCTAGTTACAGAATTGGTACTGAGAAAGGGGTTTACTTCAAACCCTGCTTATGTCGGCCATCCTAATTAAGATTGCCGGTGCTGTCTCCGATCTCCACGTCAAAGTAATAAAACGAGGAACGCTTAATTTTTCCATTCTTCCATGATGGTATGGATGAAGACAAAAAAATAGTGTACTGAAACTGAGTCATATGTGATCGAATTCATATGTGAAACAGTAATTTCAATAATCCTAGTACTGTATATTGTGAGAAAAAGAAATGTTAGTAAGAGAATGAATTGTTTCAAAATCTGAGAAAGGTTAGATTGTAATTGAATAACTGTACACAAATAATATCTGGTGTAGTAAAAAGTAATCCATTATTTTTGCATGACATTGAAGGCTTGACTTACCATAGTTAGAATGATCCGATTTAGGTCACATATGCGCCGTTTTGTTCGATAACGTGTTGCCATTTGGAAGGTAATATCATGATGCCTATCTCATAGAAGCCCTTGTCCCTATTGGCAAAAAATTGAGACAGTCGATGTTCACAAGCCAGTGGCGGCTCATCAGGTGAAGTTCAGCTTCACTTATTATTTTATCAATAACGTAAATAGGCATTAATAAGTATTTATTGGGCCAGAAAGTCAGTCAACATCATCTAAGATCAGATAGTGGCATTATCAGTATCCTGTCTAAGCCCAGAAATTCCAGAATTAATCTTAACAAACAAGGATAGTAGGAATGTGTTGATAGAACTTCTTCTATTATTTTTGTCACAGACCGCCACTGTCACAAGCCTCTCTTGACGCGAATTTTGCACCAGCAAACGTGTTCGCCATGGACAGGAACATATGGTAATGACTCGGTGCCAGGTCCGGACTATAAGGTGGATGCATAAGAACCTCCCAACCAAGCTCCCGGAGCTTCTGGCGAGTCACTATCGATGTGTGTGGCCTGGCGTTGTCCTGGTGGAACACAATGCCTCTCCTATTGGCCAAAGCTGGCCGCTTCTGGGCGATTGCTTCCTTCAGACGGTCCAATTGTTGACAGTATAGTTCCGAGTTAAGGGTTTGGCCGTAGGGGAGCAGCTCATAGTAGATAATTCCCTGCCAATCCCACCAAACACACAGCAAAACCTTCCTGGCCGTCAATCCTGGCTTGGGCACCGTTTGCGCCGGCGCATCGCGCTTCGACCACGACCGTTTTCGCGTGACGTTGTCGTAAGTGATCCACTTTTCATCACCAGTCACACCAACCGCTTCAGAAATGGGTCGCTTTTGTTGCGATTCAGCAGCGATTCGCAGATGGAAATTCGGTCCATGAGGTTTTTTTTGCGTTAACTCGTGTGGCACCCATACATTAAGCTTCTTTGTGTATCCAACCTTATGCAAATGGTTCCACACGGTTTTTTGTGCAATGTTTAGCTCTTGGGCAATCGAAACAGTGCTTACATGACGGTTGGACGCGACAATGTCCATGATTTTATCGACATTTTCGACACGTGGCCTTCCAGTGCGTGGTACATCTTTGACGTCAAAATTACCGGCACGGAATCGACGAAACCAAAATTGCGTGTGATTGGCTGTTACAGTATCAGGACCATAAACACTATTCACATTTGCAGCCGCCTGGCTTGCGTTTTCGCCTTTATCGAAGAAAAACTGTAAAATATAGCGTATTTTCTCTTTGCTAGTGTCCATTTTGACGCGCGCTCACACAACACTGAGTCAACTCATCACAACTATCTGAACAGTGTTTGTAGTACGCAATCTCATCGTTTGAACGCTATCTCGTTGAACCCGATCGGACTTATACAACGCGAGCTACAGATCACTGAAGCCATCTATTGTCAAAATAATGGATTACATTTTACTACACCAGATATATCTTCTTTGTAAGTTGCGAAATTGAACGTTCGTTAAATAATTTTAGGTGACACAATATGTTTGTAAATATATTATGTCTGCACATGTACCTATTTGTTGCATTACAATAATACTGATTGTTAAAGCAAATCAAAAATAAAATGATTGTTTTAGTAAATGTCTGTGTGGCCTCAATGACTACCAAGTTCAACCAGTGACGGTAAAACATGTAGCAAAGCTATAAGGCCTTGAATAGGTACTGTGGCTTATTCGAGAAGACCTATCAGTCCAACAGAGAGAACTATGCTAACATTACATTACAGGACTATTCGTCTCAACCCTGCGTAAGACTTCGTGACTATCGATGGAGTGTCCAGTCCAATTAGCTTTGTTTTATTTATTTCGAACAGACTGAAGGCTTCAGATCTGGTCCATTTCCGACGTTCAAATGAAAACCGTTCAATGGTATTAGCTGCGACAGTAATAAATATATCCCCATGAACTTTGTCCAGTAGATACAGGCATGTATCACAACTGTTTGAATTGGATCTGTTTCTCAGAAGTAGTCACCGTAAGCATTCAGGCACTCGTCCCATTGCGAGACTAACCGCCGAATGCCCCCATATAGATGGCCGCCGTACAACAGTGGTTCAAAAAACACTATATGGAGGCATTCTGTAGTGGGGTGGAGGCAACCAAAGATTCTGTTAGGGACATTTTGACGGTTAGTCTCGCAATTGGAATAATGCCTGAATGTTTACGGCTACTGCTTCTGAGAAGCAGATCTAATTCAAACGGTTGTCATACATGCCTGTATCTACTGGACAGAATTTATGTAAATACGATTATGACTGTCCCAGCTAATGACATCGAATTAGTTTCATTTGAACACACCATATATAACCAGCTCTGCACTGATGCCATTGTGGTGTTGAGAATATTGTACTGAATGTTCTTCATGGTACTTTCAAAGCGAAGGACTGTTCCAGCATTGCGAAGATATGATTTGAGAACATTTGACAAATTTAATCTCTGAACTGACAACCCCGGTCATCGGACATGAACTATGTCGAAATTTTATCTGTTCTGCACCTAGAAATTCGACGCGATTATGGGCTGCGGTGCAGTTTCTGTGGGCAATAATGTTTGTACAGTGCTATCATCAATTAGTAGTGACATGTTTTTGCAAATTTATTTGATCATTAGATCAGTATATCATAGTTTCCATATTATGATATTAACACACATGATATATTCTTGGAATTTATAAAATTACCCAATGAACGCTAATTTATTTAAAAATATAGAAGTTGAGTCTGGATCTGAAACATCCAACAATATAGATTCGTAATTATTTTATTATGCAAGTGAAAGAGGAAATTTTTGATCGAAGAGATTTTCTGAGATGCCTGTTCAGGTTCCTTTGATCATATTTTCTGCAAACTCCTATCTCATCAAGCATTCTTTTTGTTTGTTTATCAGATGAAAATCATAAAATTGAGATCATGAAAATGCTTTGAAATTACACGAAACCTTCGTTTCAACAGATAATCTGTTTCTTTTGTTGGTTCACTGATTAGTGAAAAAAAAAAATCACTCGCATTGTGACTTACTACAGAGAAAACTTTTTTTTCAGAACTCATATTTTTTTTTTTTATTTATTTGCCTTAGTAAAATATTTATACCTTATATCATTTGTCATTTTTAGCATTGGATAAATTATCACCACTACAGAACTTCAGTAGATGATTTCTTTAATAGATGTAACTTTTTTCTTCATTTTATTCAAGGCTCAAGGAGTCTCGGAAAAAGAGGACATTTAGCGATATTTAAAAAAAATACCCCGGATGCCTTTTGAAACCGGGTAAAACACGACGTCTGGTCTCTATATACAGGGGGTGGACAAATAATGTAAATGCCACTAGGCTGTGTTGTAAAAGCCACTATTCCAATTATAATTTATTTCTCTTTCTCTGTTCTCTAGGTTCTGTACTACTGTACGACGCCTTGTGTTAGGCAGAGAGCAATACGAGTGGTCAGTAAAATGTGTAACTTAACAGCTTCCAAAGAGCGGATAGTAGGAGTCACTTAGCAGCTCTTTCTGTACCGGCTACATTGTTTGGTGTTTCCATGCTTTCTATGGCTGATAAAGAATATGCTTACGTACCAACTCACTCACTCTATGGCTTACGGAACTCGCAAGTAGTTCATCGCCAAAGTAACAGATGAGACGTTCGCCATTGGATTCTATCCTGGGCAACATCAAGCCAGTTTTAATCTTGAGCATCTACCTCTCGAAGATCCCTTCTAATATTGTCATCCCAACGACCTCTTTAAGCTTCCGGCTTACCAACTAAGATAGAATATAATCTTCGTCCCCCCCCCCCCAATCTTAGCCTTCATGATTTCATTATTCTTATGTTGGGTGAATAATACAGTCTGTGGAGTTCTTCATTGTGTAGTCTCCTCCATTCTCCGGTTAGCTCGTCCCGTATACCTGTTTCAAAACTCTTTTTTTTTTTTTCAGACACACGTAATTTATGTTCAACTCGCAGGGTCATACTCCAACTTCCGCAACCCTAAAGTACTACCGGCAGAATAATCGTTCTGTATATTTGTAATTTCAGCTTTCTTGATATTAATCGCGAGATTAGGAGTTTCTGAACCGAATAGAAACATGCATTGCCCGATGCTAAGTAACTTTTTATTTCTTCTGTGACCTCGTTCTTTCTAGTTACATATGTTCCTAATTATTTCACCTTTTACTTTCTCTATGATCTCATTCTTAATTGTTATATATCCAATTCCTTCATACTCTGTGTTTCGGCTTATCATGATGCATTTTGTTTTCTCGACGTTTACCTGTAGACCTATCTCATCGCACGCTTGGTGTTACTTTGTAGTGCATCTATATCGTAATGTTCCTTAGGATGGATTTTCTGAGTGCTTATAGGTAGAACGAAATGATACACGGGATTGTATTTTCTCCCAGAACCATTTTACTATAAAATAAGTACAAGTACGAATACGGTTAATAAAAATAGTGTCCCGAACTGGGATTACAAGTGAGTTTACAAATTTAGCTATCCTAATCTCTTTCCTGGTGAAGCCTCGTCACAGGTGAAGGTCTGCACTACCACGACAAGCTCTCGAGTATAAGGATGGTGTTCCAGTGCAAGCCACTGAGAACGGTTAGAAGAAGTTTGTTCTAGAGCAAGCCTCTGAGAACGGTTAGAGGGGGTTTGTTCCAGGGTCCCTTCTTCAGCTGCGCCAACTCCATGTAGCTGCGACTCCCACTCCCTCTTCGGTCGTTGATCGAACTGTTGTTGTTGTCTGCTTTTACGATGGCTTGTGTCACTTATTATTTGCTTACGTTAAGACGCTTGTAGTGGTCTTAGGAACTTAAAGCCATCGATGCTATACCCACTGCAAGCGATTTTATAACTTTATCCAAAGTTCTCTGTATTTTGACTTAGCAAAATCGGATTTTTCATCCGGGTCTTTTAGTTGATTTTATGTCGAAAACAACATCAATAGAACTCGACCTATAATCACAGGATGGTACAGAGAAAATCACTTACAAGTAAACGTATCGATGCTTCAAACTGCCTTTTTGACCAAACTTGGCAGAGGAGTTGGGTACATCAATAAACTACCAGAAAGCATGCTTAAAAGTGCTTTCGTCCATAAAGGCGCGCAGTGGCCAGAAGTTTGATTCAAAAGATCAGCAGTGTACTCCAAGTCGGAAAACACACGTTTATTTGTAAAATATTTGAGATAATGGAAAACAAATACATATAAATTTATACCGCGTCAATGCGCTATCATTTAGAGGATAAGTTTGTCATGACCGCCATTTTGAAGTCGTGCATCGTGAATCTTGTTTGATTTGTTTTAATTGGTAGAGGTTCACGTAACATCAATTTTTGCTAGAGCTTTACCAGAAATACATTGGTGAAGTCAGTTTTGCCATTGATGTATTTTGGAGAGATATAATGAGATGTGACATCAGTATTAGTTGATTGAAAAGTCTGAAAATACTCTGTTCTTCTTGAAACAGTGCCAGAAATGAAAACCACATAAAAAGTAATGAGCACTGGGGAGGTGGTCCCCAATACTCATTACTTGTGCATGGAGTCTTCATTTCTTGCAATGTTTCAAGAAGAACTGAGTATTTCCAGATTTTTCAATCAACTATGCATACTCATGTAAGAGTATCTTTTTCAAAAATACATTTATGGCAAAACTGAGCTCATCAATGTATTTCTGGTAAAATTCTAACCCAGACTGACATGTTACAGACGTCCTTCCATTTTAGAAAAATCGAGCAAGATTGGAGATGGTGGTCATGACAAATGTACCCTCTAAATGATAGCGCATTGACCTGGTATCGATTCATCTGTATTTGTTTCCCATGATTTCAAGCATTTCACAAATAAACGTGTTTTTTTTTCGACTTTTGGCCACTGCGCCCGTCCTTATGGACGAAAGCACTTTTAAGTATGCTTTCCGGTGGTTTCCTGATGTACCATACTCCTTTGCCAAGTTTGGTTGAAAAAGTAGTTTGAACCATCGCGCACACGGAAAAATCTGTCATTTACGTTGTCAAAAAAGTATCGGAAAATAACATGTAAAGCGCATATATTGATTTTCAGATGATGGAACATTCTTGTCTGAAAGTAGTTTGTTGTTATCGTGTGCGTGCGCACTCCGAGACAAGTAAAAACATGTACAATTTTTGTTATGATTTTAAACGCTCCGGTGCGTCTACTAAGTTCGGTAAATAAACATGTGCCGTATGGTGTGATAAAATGTGGCCAGCTATCAAGTTGTAATGGATTTTGAAGCTAGTTTCATGTCCTGTAAAACTATGTTCAATTATTTGCTTTTATGCAAGTATGTCGGTAATTGTCAAATAAATTGTAAACTATGTTGTTTTGTATACAACTGAAATAAAACATCAAAGTTTCACAGACGTAAGTAAAAAGTATCGTCGAGTAGAGTCGTCATTCTTGATCTATTTGTTAGACGAAACCTTTTTGAACTAAATTATGCCAAAAATGGCGCCCACCATGAACCACTGCTTGATATGGAATATTTTCTTCGCAGCTAGTCGCGCGATGGAGGACCCTCTGGCAGCGACTTAAGAATTGAACGAAATGAACTCTTTGAAGTGTTCTATCGTAATAATAGACGCTGATTTAGGAAAGTAGCAATACCAAGATATGCAAATGAAAGCGAAGAAAACGGGGGCAAATATTTATCCACCATACAATCTTATCCTGAAAAAGAAAAGTAGGGGTTATCTACCAAACGTAACAGTAACAGACTTAGCAGCTACACCACCATTACAAGACCTCGATCATACAATTAATCGTTTGATTCAAGTTCAAAGGTTTAGAACTTATTCCTGTCAATACAACCTGATAGGTGTTTTAAAAAAAAAGAGCTTGAACAAATTGTGAACACAAACACACAGTTTGCGCGGTTGGCGCCAAATTTAAAAAGGACAAATGAAATAATATAAGAATGTTTTAGTTTCTTGTTTTTAGACAAAAATGCCATGATGAAATGTTAGCTATAGCAATGAGCTTTTGGATAATAAGAATATATTTAGTCTGGAAGAATATAAAAGTATTTCCAAGAGATCTTGGAATAATGTACTTACAGACAAATAAGGTAAACTGGTGGAATGAAATATAACTTGTGTTAGGGTAATAACCATATCTTTTTGTACTTGGCTAATGTAGATTTGACTAGCCGCAAAGAAGGTAAAATGACAATATAAATAACGCACAGCAACCAATATTGCATATGTCTGAAATTGATTTACTTTGTATGATATCTTTTAGCAAATTAGATACAAAGCAAAAGATATTACAACCCATATTGATGTTTTCTATAAACGGGGCTTAGATGGAAATGGAGGCGACTCTGTCTATAAACAAATCTTCAGCGACCAATCTGAATATTCAAATTCATATATTATTCTGTGCACCATAGTTCCATTGGAAATGTCTAACAAGAATAGAGACAAAAAACATATTTACTGGAAAAACCCAAGCCCGTCTTCAAGAAAACATTGTCGCCCAATTGGTTTTAAACTAGGAAAAGAAACCACAGCTAACGTGAAAGAAGAATATGCAGCAATTCAAGGACAAACTGAGACTGCAGCCAACTGTTGTTAGTACGTGTGACGGAGGGCAATTCACTTTCAAACATATTCCTATTTGCACTATGATCGATGGCAAGACTTGCAACATACCTACTGACACTTCATCTTCCCAAGCTTGCAATATATGTGGAGTAAGTCCAAAAGATGTAAATGATTTGCAGAAAATAATGAAGCGACCTTGTAATACGGACACATATCGATACGAAATCTCTGTTCTGCACGCTTATCGGACAATGAAATTGTATGAGTTACTTTTACACATAGCTTACAGATTAGAAATTAAAATTTAGCAGGCTAGAGGAGTAGCCGTAAAAGACACTGTAGTGAGTAGAAAGGCCAGGATCTCAAGTAAATGTTAAAAAGGAAACAGATTTAGTAGTCGATCTACCCAACAAGGTGGAGGGAATAGCATTGACGGGAATTCAGCCCGTATGTTTTTCGACTGCCCACAAAAAAAAAAAAAAAAAAAAAAAAGTCCGAAGTAACAAAACTAGATTCTAGGCTAATTGAAAGGTGTGTTAACATTTTATGTGCTATATTTAATGGTCATTACGTAAACATAGATCTGTTTAAAGAATACTGTTTGGATACAGCTCGATGTTTATTCGACTGTATGGATGGTGTAAGTTGAGTCCTTCTGTGCATAAAGTGCCTATACACGGGCATGAAATAATAAAACCGTTATCGTTACCTATAGGTCGGTAAGTCATAAGCTATGAAACTTTAAGACAATTTCATACGAGGAAACATCGAGAGTTAACACAAATACATACATAACACATCGAGAGTTAACACACTTAATGCATACGATGTTGGTATCATCAGACTCTAATTGCATCATACAGAAAAACAATTACAAAGTGAAGGAGGCCGTTCTGTCGGAAAATAATATAAAGGTGGTGTGGCGATGGACAGGGCTGATGACATCGAAGAAGATACAGACGAATAATTTTTAATTTCTATCTTCTTTAAACATTACAATTATTTCATCATCAGACTTTAAATTAGAGTTTTGCTAATTTCCATAGTAATCAATTGTTATACCAATGCTATCAAGCTCTTTTCAGTCAAAGTTTTATTATGAACTTGGCACTAAGGGAAATATTTGTATAATTTTTCAAAACTGAGAAGGTTAGAAAGGAATTTAGTGAAAGAGGTAACAAATTGGGGTTATCAACATTTAGTAGATACGGAATCGTTTCAAGCACGGAGATGCTATTTTGGCTAGATAATGGTTGGTTCGAAAAGATAAAGGAGGCCGTAGTACAAATGAATTTGAGAATATCTCATGAAATGGTGGACAAAGAAATATTAGTACTAACCTCAAGGGTATCAAAAGAAGAATGACATGGATTCAATGAAGCAGAAATCAAACCCAGACATGAACATTGATCAATTTAGGTTTTGGGAAGTTTCTCAGAAGGGATGAATTAGTGTCTAAAAAGAATATCTGGTAAATGTGGATGGAGCGTGACTTCATTAAAGAGATTGGTGAAGATGTTCAGACATTAATTGATGCTATGAGTCTGAATTGGGTGAAATATAGTATTATAACATGTGGATTATTCAAGGTTGATAGTGGGAAATAATGGAAAAATGTTAATACAGATAACTGGATAGAAACTTTGAATAAAAGGTATTAATGTAATGTTCAGAATTGTCCTTAATGTTATATTGCATCGAAGTGATATTGATGTGGTGATATAGGACATTTTTGAAGGAAGTGTCCTCAAGAACTGTTTGTCATGAGAGGGTGTATAATGAGAAAGTGGTCAGTGATTCTATTTTCGGATGAGAAGTAGTGAATGTCATATCAATGACATGAGCTGTAAAGTTAGAACTAAACAAAATTTGGTGTAAAGTACACAGTTTTAAACAAATACGTTTAAAACAGATCTCGTTATGGTTCTAAATGATGAAGATAAGCTTCAACAGGAGTTCGGGAGTATATTAGATGGTAATTCAACTTGATATATATGTGTTCATTGAAGTCGAAAGGATTTTGGTTTATGTGATTACACATATGAATGGACATACGCATCAAGTAAAGGCTGAAGTCAGTAATTAGTGTTTTAGCAATGTATGAACAGGGCTGCTAAGCATAATAAATGATTGCATGGAACTTGTGATTGCTTGTAGTAGATAAGCACATTAATATTGCCTAATAGAATTGGTCACATGGTTCAAAGATTAATGAATAGTACTGGGCTATGGTTTATCTTGCACCGGTTTTGGAATACACTCAAACTTCATAGTAACATAGGAAGATAGAAAAAGTTTGCATAACAGATGTTTAGATGAGTATTCGGCACCTTAGTCAGTATTGGAAATATAAGAATTATTGGAAAGCACTAAATAAAGTATTATTATTATTAGTAGTAGTAGTATATGTGTGCTATAGATGTCTTTTGCTTTCTTTTTACAGATTATTACAAAAACCATTATGACTTCATGTGTATAACAACTATTCGTCTTTTTTACTGTAATAAATGGTACAGATTTAACGTTTTCTCATTTTCCTCTTTTCAATCCCTTAAACTTTCTACCTAAGTATGAAAAAAATATTACTCTCAAAATAACAGACACTTTTTTATTTTATTTTTGGCAAACTAAATGGTCAATCTTTCCGTGTGTGCATAGATAGGTTTACTTGTTAGGAATTATCTAACAAATTCACACCATAGGAGCTAGCCACTGAAATGCTGCTGAAGGAAGTAGACAATATGTTAAGGAACGTCTGGGAACAGGTACAAGTCTGAACGCTTCTCGTTCCTATCGGCAATCCACCACACGAGACATCTCGAAACTTAAAGCTACAACCGGGTGATTGTGAAACATAATAATATCCAATGTCTTGTGCGATACCAAGTAAGCTTATATTCGTTATTAAAGCTTTGGTAGGAACTAAGTTTACAAGAACTTATATTGTCAGTGGTTTCAAATGTATGAGAACTGGATTTCGAAGGAAAGGAAGATTTAAGAAGTATTTGACGAGATAAATTTAACAAAACTCATACTTTTCTTCCTCCAATATGCTTCCTGTCTATCTGCATCATTTAGCAAAGTAGGTAATTGACTAGACCTTGGCTATTCCAAATGTGTGTACCTTCAGCGCTTCACTTTTAACCTATCCTTCATCGGGAAGGGAACGAGGTGTCGTCGTCTGCGTAGATCAGGCGTCATGATGTCATTTAGCATTCTATTAGTTCGGTTCAACAATAATTGTGCGGCATCTGACGAAAAATGGATACAATACCCGAAAGGCGTTCAGTGTACTAGATCAAACTTGGTGAAGCACCAAAAAACTTTCCCAAACCGAAGAAGCGTTAAAAGGAGGTTATGGTTACTGTTTTGGTGCCTCCACTACAACTTCTTGAGAAGTATTGCCAAAAAAAATCGACAAAATGCAACTACAGCGTGTACGTCTAACATTGGTCAATTAAACTTTTTTTTTTAATGTCTGCCTGTATTTCTCACAAATGACTGCTGGAATTCAAGGAATACGAAGCTCTACGTCGGCCAGTTTACTTACCAAATCTGCCTTCGACCGACTATCACTTGGTCCTGCATCTCGGCAACATCCTGCAAAACAGTCTTCAACAACAAAGCAGCAGAAACGCTTTCTTAATTCTATACCACTAGAATAAATAATCTGCTTTTTTTTTTGGCACAAGTACGTAATCTACTGGTTCTTATTTCGATGAATAAATTTTGATCTAACAAGCCGAAATATGGAGCTTTGAAGTTGAAACCGCTTTTCCTTTCTTTGTTACCGACGAATATAAGTTTCTTCATCATGAATAGCTTCCTACCTAGTTCGGAAGAAAATTTTATGATTCTTCTGTGTCCCATGAAATTGTTATGGCACAAAGGATTCAAAAACTAATTTACGTTTCAATTGAATACGTCAAACAACGTGTAACAGCAAATATCGTTCGCTTTCCTTCCCAGCAGGAATAAGTATTTCCCGCTGTTTAGATGAGGTGAACTCCAAACTAGATACTTCTTGTTTCAGGCGAATAGATGCACTAGGTTCTGAAATCGAAAGAGGAAAATTCTGCGGTATCATATTTAATAACATTTAAGTTTTATTATTATTTTGAAGAAAGATTCAAATAATACAAAAAACTTGCTACGTGATTTCCTTTAATATACATTTTCAACACAAGTACAATAAGTAGACAAAATACACATGTGAACAAATACAAATCACATTAATGAGTAGTACCACAGCACAAAACTTAACAGAACCAAATAAGAAGTGAATTCGTATATTATCCACAGTATACAAATAATTTGTGCTGCCATCTTACGAGTCTAGTCGGCTTGTCTGAAATAAGAGGAAGGTTTCACCAATTTTCGTTAAGAATTGACGAATCGTTACGAGCTTTGAAACATATTAAGTTCGTTAACTAACGATTTGTTAAATTCTTAACAAAGGTTGGTGAAACCAACACAAGGTCTCGTGAAATAGTCGAAAAGATTATTGGCATGAAACAATCGAGTCTTGATTGGCTGTTTTATTAAAGGAATATTTTGTATATAACATTAAATGAAATAATTCATAAAATAGATTGCAACCAAGAATATTTTTATTCACAAAATAACTTTAAACGCTTATAGTTGTTTGTTAATGATATTCAACACGAGAGGGAATACTTTTATCGCTAAATATTTCATTATTGGCTACAAAAATTCCAATGGTATGAAAATACAATATGTAGTGACCGTGTAGATGCGGAAATAAACATAATAGTAGACCTACCAAACACTTCTACTACCTGCCGGATGGCCGATTTTTTTGGGGAAAGGAAAAACGCTCTTGGTTGCAATTCCTAGACCTTAAATTCTGCAATGTTACAAAAAACTAATATAACGTAAAATCTTACTTCTTTCTTTCTGTGGGGTGCTTACATATTAAAGAATACAGACATAATAATACACAGACGCTACCACTAACAGGGTTCTGCTTTTTATTATAATTATATTACCTATAATTCTATTCACCTAGCAATTACGATGTTCCTTCCTTTTTAAGAGATATGCTATCAAGAATACAGAAAGAACATGGCACAAAAAATAAAGTCAACAAACAAAATTAAGATTCATACGAGCACGTAAAAATCACAATGCCTAACAAAAGTATGCCTGTAATCACAACATATATCACATAAGCTTAGTGACAAATTATCCAAATATTTCCCATGAACTTGATAAAAGGTCAATAAAGAATAAAACCATAAAAAGACCATATAAAGTTAGACATAAAACCAAGCAAATTTTGTAACTCAAGACTAAAAACTTATAATTACGTGTTTACAACAAATCAACCGGTGAAACAGAAAAAAAAAATGTGTGGGGAAATAAAAATCACACATGACAAAAAAAGACGCATCATAAGAAAGCATGTTAAGACCTTAAGAATATACGAAAAGTGCACTTTTCGTGTTACAATGAGAGAACTACACTAAACAAATGAATGCTTTCAGTACAAAATCATTTTCACACGATTCATCCGGAAAATCTGATTGGAGTTCCAGTAAGACAATCAATCATCAGTTCTTTTTGACGTTATTGTAATTAAACCCCGTTAATTTCTTTATCAGTTTAGAGTAACTGACAGAGTAAAGTCTTCCGAGGAAAATGTGAGAGTCAAATACGAAGGCAGAGTGTGCGGTTGAAATAGGTTAGACTGAAACAAGGCCATGCGTTTATTTCGTGAGGTATTTTTTTTTTCTGTAAGTGGTCCGATAGGGAACATTTCAGTCTATTACGCCATTTGTGATAATACCGCACCAGATTTACTTGCTTCAAAACCACACATGTTTTGACATTCCTTCAACGGAACAGTGTGACTAATCACCCCCGGAAGTATTTTAGAACCCCATAGAAATATAGAAGCTGAATGGATGTTGCTGTTGTTTGGGATTGGTTCTTGTTTCTATGGAAAATTTTTGCTGATTGGTGCACATTATTTGGCCTTGTTTAACGAGAAGAAGAGTATGACTTAGTTGCTAATTAAAATCTGTTCTGATTGTTCCTCCTAATGACCTATTTGGAGTCTCTTTATTTCTTTGTATCCCAGTAAATTAAGCAAGGGATCAATACAGATACGTGTTGGAAAACCAGGAATATCTCGGATTCGAATAATTAAAACGCGTCCCATCTAGCAGAGTAAAAATTGCGGATTTTTTTAAAGAATCCTCCTTTTTTAAATTGTAGATATTAACCTTCTACTTAAATGTTAGGCAAACTCTTCACAATGCTATTACTTTAAAAGATAGAAGACTCGAGCACTATAGATTACTTGAAACTATCGTTTAAAGTTTGTAAATTATCGAATTAGTGTCTTTTTCTATGCACTTCGAATGGCAAGAAAGTGTGTAATGTTCTTTAAAAGTTATGCTTCGAAAGAACAATACTCTTATTAAATGCTAAAAAAATGTCCATTTGTAGTTTTAATGCCGGAACATAATGCCAATTTAGAATGAATATTCTCACTGGACTGAAAACAGAAAGAGATTAAGTTTTTTTTAAATCAATTACTTCATGATCTCAAGTTAAAAAAAAACTGTTGATGGACTTTCAGATTCGTTGAAAAAGATCGTTAGAAAAATGGTTTTAAGTTCAGAAAGTGAGATAATTTGGCAATATTGGACAAGGAGTACATATGACCCGTTTATTATAAATCTTCGTAGACTGTTCGTTCGCTGTTATCACACACTGTCAAAATCTCGAATGTCTAAAAGTAACTCACCGGTCATTTTCTAAGAATCTAAGTGTACACCGATTCTGTAACAATCAACAGAAAAGTACAATTGATATAGCAAAACGTCAGAGCCGTATTATACAAATTTTCACACTAAAGAATTTTTTTTTGTTTATTAGTTCGTAGATATATGATTCTTCTTCTTCAGTGTTGTACTAATACCATAATTGAAAGCTAATTTGCATGAAGCAAGACTACAAAGAACTCAATGTCAGCGGTACACAGTTTTGCAAAGGGATTTTGCATTTTATTCCTTGCTTTAGATTTGTTAGCAAGGTGTTCAAGGTACTGAAATAAAAGGAACTTTAGCCATTTCAAACGAAGGAAACAATTGGAACAGATATAAATTAAATCACACTCAGCTTTCTCTTTTTAAACAAGGTTTTTTTCCATGGAAAATCATCCAGCATTACAGATTTTAATAAGATGTATGGATGGAGATAAGAATGTGGAATGTAAATACATTTTGTTAGTTGTTTTAAGAAGACCTAATAGAATATATGTGTAATTTTAGATGTATGCAAAATACAACCTGGAACAAATATGGGGCAGAAAGGAGTGTTACGCGTTTTTATATTTATCTATATACTTAAAATTTTCACTGAAATCTCGAATGACAATAGCGGACATTCCCATTTGTGCTAGATGATTTGACGTGGCTTAGCTCCAAGGTAAATCACAAATCACCCAGAACCAATTGTAGATCCACACTTGCCTTTGTTATATTCACTTGATCTCCTATATATATATATATATATATATATATATATATATATATATATATATATATACTCACATCCAATTATCTGGTCTCTCCATACTGATTCTGCAGATGGGAATAATTACTGGTCTTCAAACGTTGGACAAAACAATTTAGAATTCACATGGCTGAAAATCCGAGAATAATTGTACAATAATTCCACGTAAAATTTTTACATATTGACATAAGTAAAAGATCTCGTAGATCATGGAAATATGTAATGGCAAGATCACATAGAAATGAGCGTGGAGATATTTCCATACGACGTGTGTTCAACAAAGTAATTGGAATCGACAGATAATCGTACTGATGTACAAAATCACCCATCGGCAACAAAGACAAATTATCACATTGGTACTTCTTCTACCACTGATCGTAAGAATAACCGCCATTATCATCAGAATCATCATCGTCGTAATAGTCATAACGATAGGTATCAACGGAAGCCCAGTAACCAAAGGAAGATGAAGGATTGAAACCATCATTATAATTTGACTGGCCTTGATGAGAAATAGTATTGCGTCGTCTTCTTGTTTGTTTTGGTTTATTAAAGGTGTAATATATCACATACTCCGGATAGAATTCGCAGTCCGAATACTTGACATATACTTCTTTCTGTCTGCCTGGTTTGTTTGGCTTAATACTTGTGTCACAGGTCAACCCTGTTACAGGATCCACTGAAGGAAGAGTCATGTTTCCATTTCCTTGAACCTCCAGACCTATAATGACCCTACACAATAACATAGCGTTCTCTAAAGGACTATGGTTCTTATCCGTGTAATGACTAGCATAATACGCTATCGGAGAGAACGACACACCTTTTCCATACCTATTACCAATACTTGAGCCATGTTGACGCCAATCAAAGTTATCTGTACATATACTGTGAATGTTAGCCAGTTTGGTTCCATGGAACAGTTGCAATTCGCTGGATCGTACTCGATCACCGAATCTATTGGTAATCTCTTGTTTTTTTAGCTGGTAACATCCCCACAAGTATGGGTTCTGAACACGCTCGATTTTGGTAATGTTAAAATAATTCTTGGTTGTTGAACTGAACAAATGACTGACGCTTATGTATTCGCTTGTACTCTGTGATACAGGAACAAACTTGAGTACTTCATTTGACAGCATGGGAGACCATTCGTCGGGTACAAAACTTGACAATAACACGTTACGAAGAGGATCTCTTTTCTGAACATACAGGAGATGTTCATAATTAAAATTTCTACTGGAAGCCTGAATCGGGGAACTTCGGTTTTCGATGCGATTTAATATGTCATTATAATAAGAAGATCCATAGCCAGAATACTGACTCGTCGATACACCTCGGTTTACGGCTGTTGAAGGTTGGTGAGAAGAATACTGACTCGTCGTCGATACACTTCGGTTTACGGCTGTTGA
>JAGDQP010032941.1:0-11189 GCA_022664845.1 Lepisma saccharinum
GAACTGTTTCAGACAGTTGTACGCCCCGCAACAGAAGTGCATTATAACTCTGCCCTGGTGATCTAGGCGGTAAGGTCGCAGACTCCGGATCTGTAATGGGTAGGTACGAGGGTTCAAACTCGGCGACCGACCATCCTGACTGAGGTATTACTAGATTTCCTTGGCGTATGCCGGGTTGGGGCTTTAAGTAAGGCCATGGGCGTACATTACGGCCTGAACCAAAGTTGCCAAAAGACTATAAATAAATTTAAGGAGGTATTGTAATACACATTGAAGGTGGATGTGCTTTAGATACATTCAAATTCATAAAAAAACTGACCTTTGGGCACATTTTATATGTCCAAGAAGTTATATAGTTAGGCTATACTCAAGCAGCCACATATATTAGTCCAGTGTAGCCAGGAAGATAAAGTAACGATTGGTACTTAAAATATTTTCCTTAGATTATTTTCTATGAACAGGAGTGGACTGAAACAATAAGTAAACAGCTGATGGAACTTATTGACTGTATCAATAATAACACTACCCGACAGGTAAAAACTTGAACCGCAACTCGTAAACAAAGGCAGCTGATCTTAAAGAAATTATACAGTATGCTGAGTAAAAATATGAGTAATATTTTGTCTCTATCAAGCATAAACTTTTCAAGATATAAGTTATATCTTTATTTAAATAACAAAACATAAACACATTATTAAGATAATATAAAATGAATTTAATGGGCGGTAACAGCACTATGGCTTACGCCCGTCCCACCAAAAAACACATTATTGAATCGTAATAAAATAAAAACTGTCTTCACATATTCTTCTACATAAGAATTGTTGCAAACAGAACACACACATAACGAAATCTATCCCGTCTTTCGTAACGTCACTTACTCGTCATATACAAGGAGTTACGATATTCTAAAGAGTAGTTATACATTGGGAAAATAAAAGCGAACTTACAATAAGTTGTTGTTTAGTCGATAAATCACTGTAGATTAAGTATTTACACATTAAAAGGGAAGGATTTTATATTTTAGGAGTGGCAAACATTTGGCTATTGTTATTACTCCCAGTTGATATTGTAACTTCCACGGACTGGACCTACTTTTAAAATGGAGTTCCACTCATGCTCAGTACATGTAGTAATACTTTAATACCATCATTTTATTACTGACACATCTTACGTGAAAAATGATGTTTTCCTCCTTTGCTACTAGAAACATTTTTCTTCTTTAGTGAAGAGTTTTCATAATCCCGAACGATATATCGGCTCTGATAGGGAACCCTCCTTGACTATGTGACAGTAATACGCCTTTTATAAGCCCTAAAGACACAATGGCGGCGTGGTTCGCGGATCCACTGCTCCCCAACGCTGTTAGGGTAGGAAGGGTAAACATAAGGGACCTTGCGACGCTAGTATGGTATGCCTTAAATACGCAGCCAGTTCTCTTCATAGATAAGACTCGATTTCCTCTGAACTGTGAATTCAACAAAGACTGGTCTACTGACAAGCAGGGACACGTTACCATGCATCTAACTTTGTTGAAAGAGAGGTGCATCTGTATTAACTGGGATAGAGGTCTCTCTTGGAGGACACATGAAACGATGTGCTTCCACGTGGAACCATGAGGGCTCAGCGATATAGGGATGACATCTTGGATCGTCATGTTAGACCATATGCACAACAGAATAATGCCTGTTCCCACAGAACACCTTTAGTCGATTCGTATTTGGAGGAGCACCGTATCCGAAGACTGGCGGTCAGCAACGTCCTCGGACCTTAATGCTGTTGAACTCCTGTGGGATGCCTGGATCGACGCGTGGATAGTCTTGCCTTCTCTACACTAAGGATGTAAAACTTTCGAATGGCTCTCCGCCAACAAAGGACCAAGATAGTAATGAAGCTGGTTCATAACTTCATTACAGCTGGCAGCGTCATTGTAGGGATGTATTTCTGCCTGCGGTGATCATATTCCCTATCAGTGTTTTGCGTTGGACTTTTCGTATATTCTTAGGATAGAGTATCTTCTAAGTCAAGGCAGTGAAGTATTGTTTTCTCTGCTAGTATTCCTTGATTGGTTGTTTGTTATCCATGGCGTACATGAAAGTTATAAGTAAGATTTGTGCACCAGCATTTGTTATATAAAAGGACCGTCTGACAACTATCCAAGAATGAGAGTCTTCGAACGAACAACTACTCAACAATCTCGATATGAACTCATTGATAGTCCCTTTGTTAGTACAGAATTTTGATCATTATTGATGGTAATGATTAGCGATCTACTAGAAGATATATTCATGACACCAAGTCTCAGGACAAATTGACTCGATGGTGATTTCTAGTTTATCTTCATCGGATGATGTCCTAACCATGGGATCTAGAGTCTAAAGTAGTTTTGGCTACAACTAAGTTTGTGTCCTTACTAGGAATTGAATCTGAACCCCTTGATTAAGAGACGAGAAGAGAAACAATTCATCTTAAAAGCCAGAGATCTATATAACTGCGATATCTGATAAAACTACAACACAATATTGTAAAAAGAAAACATACCTGAAGCCTCGTAGAGAATATTAGCTGCGGAACCAAACTGGTACTCTTGTCCATGGGTAGTTCTGATGGCTTCTTGACCTATCTTGGCAACTTCAGCGAGATCCTCGTAGTCTTCTGGTAGTTCCTTCGTGTGACCCCAAGGTAATAATATCAATTGAGAATAAGAGTGATAAGTAAGAAACAGAGCAATATCATCCTTATTCTCTAGCACGAAATCTGATATGGCGCGAGTTTCAGGTTCTGAAAAAGCCGTTGGACCTGCATAAATATTGCTACATGGCCATGTCGAGCTTCCGCCTTCTCCCCAATGAAAACCCCAATTTCTGTTAGGGTCCACGCCTACACAGAACCAAGAATTTCCCCTAGATCTTGTTTTTCTCCAAAATCTATCATAGGTATGTGTGTACTCGTAGCCGTCAGGGTTAGCAACAGGTAGAAAGTAGAAATCATATGTTTCCAATAGTTGTCTTGATTCTATAAGTTGCACCATCATGTAAGTAACAGCGGCTGGTGAAACCCACTCTCTGGCATGCATACCTTCGGAAGAACAAAAAGAGCATACTTCACTGAGTTTTACATCATTGTTTCACAACAAAATTAAATAAATTAGAACAAAAGATAAGTTATTATTCGCAGCTCATACAAGTCTGAACAACTACTGTAATACTTCGGTTACCTCTCCATAATCGCCATGGATGTATATAGGTAACGGATTGACTGGTCCAATATAATTAACCTGGGTCAACTTGACACAAGTTTTCGATTAAACTTCCCTCGATGATTGGTATGAACTTGCGTCTCTTATTGGTTTGTCTATGATTACGCGTGTTTAAGCCTGGTGCTTCCAGTTACTCTAGGTGTGCGGACTTCAATTTCAGTCTGCTAGCAGTAGATCCCTTACCTATTAAATCCATGCATAATCGTGACTACTACTAATATCGTAAAGTGAATTCGGACGCTTTTGGGACATATTTGATTTTGCAGCAGAGATGACTAGAAAATGGCTAGAACAATACTTCTTGACTTTGAGATTTTGAGGTGTACAAAATCATATGATTGAAATCATGATACTACCGTATATATCATGAAATATCATGTGATTGAAATCATGAATACCATGTATCCTAAAACAAAATAATGGGATTGAAATGTATTAATATAAAATCACCGAGACCATCTTGTAATTTGGAGTTCATTCAAACATAGGTCTATGTGTTTATGGACCCTTGTTCGATTTTGTACAGAAATTGACGATTGGGCAAAAGAAAAAAAAAGATAAACTTGTTTAGATAGGATCTGACATAAAATAAATTTTATAAACAAAATAATGTCAATGATAAATATGGTCTTTAAATATGGTGTGGTACAAAAACATAATAAAAGAATGAAATCAGGAGCGGATCCAAGATTTCCGCGAGGAGGGAACGCAGGGCTGAAGAATATATATACCACAGATCTTTTCGATATTTCCCCACTAAATGTACTTTTAAGTACGAGGAGTGTTGGGAAAGTCATGTCTAATTACCTATTTTTTCTTTTCTAGGTGAATGAAAGCAACCTGGCCATAGAGGACAAGCATATTTAAGAAGGTGTACAAGATTTCAAGAGAAAATGTCAAGTGACCGGGTCACCAGGGCCTCCACAAGTGCACAAGTTGAGCAAAACCCAGAAAACACTAATTTAGAACAGAGACATGTGATTCATTTTTTCTTTCGTAAGGGCGTCAGTGTAAATGAAATTCATCAAAACTTGGTGGAAGTGTATGGTGATGGCGCACTGTCGCATCGACAGGTAACACGATGGATAAGCTCATTTAAGTGTGGTAAAACAAACGTCGAAGATGAGCCTAGGAGTGGTCGACCAAACACAGCAACTTCACCTGAAGTCGTGGAAATTGTACAAAAATTGGTAAGGTCCGATCGACGAAAAAGGATTAGAGAAATAGCGGAGGAAGTAAGGATTGATATTCATAGTGTTTGGGATATTCTACACAAACACCTTCGGCTCACAAAGGTCTGTTCCAGATGGGTGCCTCACAATTTGAACGTTTTTCAGAAGCAAACTCGGGTGCAAATGTGTCAGGAAAATTTGGATTTTATGGAAGGAGATAACTACTTCTACCAGCATGTAGTGACAGAGGATGAAACATGGGCTCACTGGTATGACCCAGAATCTAAACAAGAGTCCATGCAGTGGAAGCATCAGGGGTTAAAATCAGGGCAAAGAAATCGGCTGGCAAGGTTATGGTAATTGTTTTCTGGGACAGGGAAGGAATTCTTTTGCTTGAAGCTATACCAAAGGGACATACCATCACAGGGACTACTTACAAAAAAAACAAAAAAAAAAAAACACTTGAAGATTTACGCCGAGAAGTTCAGAATAAACGACGCGGAGGTGCAAATCGTCGAATTTTGCTTCTTCATGACAATGCGTCTGCACACACATCCATCTTGCGCAGGCTGCTATCACAGAACAGAACAGGGAATGACTCAACTTTTCCACCCACCCTACAGTCCTGACCTAGCCCCAAGTGATTATTATCTGTTTCGCCATTTGAAAACATACCTCAGGGGCCAGCGATTTTCAAGCGACAGCAGGTAATGGATGCTGTGATTCAGTTCTTTGACTCCAAGGAGAAATCTTTTTATGTTGAAGGCATTGAATCACTTGGAACAAAATGGAGACGATGTGTAGAACTGGAAGGGGATTACATTAAAAAATAATAACGTTTTTTTTTTCTCTCAACTCATTGGTTTTCTTGTTAGCCCGCCATAGACATGACTTTCCCAACACCCCTCGTATAAATTTATCTTTTCCCTTCATATTGCTATGTTTTATCATGGAATAAGAAACTGGTATTTCTAAAATTTCTAGATAAGTTATATTTGTCTGGAAACAAATACAAGCTTCCTCTGAGGTAAATTCTTCAAATCATGTTATAAAAAATCAAGTATTTTTCTTTGAAGAGCGGCGGGCTCCCTGAATCCGCCACTGATTGAAATACAAGAAAAAAATTGTAAACGAAAACTTCATATTGCTTTCATTGTTCAGTCTGGCTTATATAATGTCGTAGAAAACATATTTTCTTATCTTTTCTCCATTTACTGGAGGAGATGAAGGAAAATGACTGGAAAAAGAAGGAAATGTATTTTCTAGAAAGATTATGAAGGAATGAAGAGGGAATAGTCCTAAGCCAGCCATGGACGTAAGAATATAATAGGACTAGTAACAAACAATTCACTCAATGTTATAAAAATGGGACGGCTAAGAGTGCAGTTTGTCATTCCAACATGGCGGAGCGCGCATACTTCCTGGAAGGGAAGCAGATGATATTGTGAATGTGCAAATGAAGTTTAATTATCTAAATTTGTCCTTAACTACTAATTATTATAAAATAAGTGTTATTGCAATACACTTCCTTCTCAAGAGCAGTGATCATTCAAATCTTGAAACCTGATATTATTTCACTATTATTGAAGGAAAAACTTAAATATTGCTTACCTGTTTATCCTTACACGTACCTCTTGGTCGGCTTCATCAGACACAACCTTCACATAGCCTTAAATTATTTCACATAAATTTAAAAGTTGTAATTAAAAGTGGCTCAATTAACATTACTTCTTATGGCCAGTTGCAATGTTTTTGTACAATTCAACATGGCGGCAAGGCGCACTTGCGGCCCATACATTTTGGCTTGTTACTAGTCATATTATATTCTTACGTCCATGAAGCCAGCATCCTTTCTAGTTTTCTTCTATCTATCGCATATAATGCCTCCTTGACACGGAAGCATTTATGCTGCGATAAATCGTAGTACTAGCACAAATGCTACTATGGCAAAGTACAATATTGTAAGATTATATGTTATCGTAGAAGAAATGCGTTCGTGTCAAGTGGGCCTATAAGGAATGAATTCGTACTATGCAGCTATTCATATTTACTCATGGTTTAAGATCGTTCGGTTACCACATATTCTGTTGTATTTGTCAGACAATTTTCCTGTATTTTAAATTGTGGCACTCTACAAAATTAGCAACTTCAATAGGTTATACCAACGTCATCCTCGTGGCCTAAGTTTTTATAACTTTAATCGTTATAAGTCATTTTTCGTCTTCGCTTATTTTATACATGAACTCACCACAATAAACCCTTCTCAAAACAATAGTTACTGTTACTTCTTTTCTTTTCATCAAACACACGAGTCAGGAGGATAACATCCTCTTATTTCCGGCTTCAGAAACAAAGTACATGTTTTGGAATCGTGTATTTCAGTATATTGTTGTATAGTTCAATGGAATGCAAAACGCCCCCAACTTCAGTGCTTTTGAGAGGATGCGCCTCCTTTATCTTAACCAAAATCTCCCTGCAGCACTACACCATCATGGTGTCCATCTTCACCCTCCCACGGGGGGCTGCGCCCCCAAAGGGGAGGTTTGCCCCATTTATTGTAACCTACTCTTGGTCATACACCTTCAAAGAAAATTTCGTTTCTCTACCTTCAATGATTTGGATATTGGGTTTTTAGGGTGGCCATTTTGGACCCAAGTTGACGATTTTTTTAAAAGTTTTCATATATTGTCGTGACCTACTTATGATTGTACACCTTCAAGTAAAATTTCATTTATCCAGCTCAAACGGTGTGCAAAATAGGATTTTGAGCGGCCATTTTGGATCCAAGATGGTGACTTTTCCCAAATGTAATATTTCCCTAAACTACTCGTCATAATACACCTTTATGCCAAATTTCGTTTCTCTAGTTCAAACTGTGTGGAAAATGTTTTTTAGGTCCGCCATTTTGGATCCAAGATGGCGTCTTTGGATACATCATGTAATATTTTAGTAATATACAAGTTATAATGTACCTTGTTACCAAATTTGATAGGTCTAGCTGCAGCCGTTTAGGCTGTGTATTCTATACAACAATGGGTTAGGCAGCCATTTTGAATCCAAGAAGGCAAGTTTTTTCAACATTTCGTAATATTTCTTGAACTACTAGTAACAATACACCTTTATGCCAAATTTCGTATCTCTAGTTCAAACGATATGGAAAATGCATTTCTTGCTTTCGCCATTTTGGATCCAAGATGGCGTCTTTGAATTCATTAGGTAACATTTTCGTAGTCAAACAGTAATGCTGTACCTTTATGCCAAATTTGATTTCACTAGCCCCAGCGGTTTTGGCTGTGTATTCTATACAACAATGGGTTCGGCGGCCATTTTGGATCCAAGATGGCGACCGATTTTGCTCATTAACGAACTTAACGGAGCTAATAAGCCTAGAAATAACATTAAAATTTGGTTCAAATACCTTCAAAATTATGGCCGCTAGCGTGTTAATATATAAATAAATAAATATATATATAAATAAATATATACACCGTGTATATATATTAATAAATATATATATAAATAAATATATATATATAAATATATACATAGATATCGTACCGATCTCAATAGGTAGATTTTTCTTCGAAATCTACCTAAAAAAGACGCAAACAACTGGAAAACAATAGATAAGTATAAATTTGTTTTTTTGTTTGAAACATATTTGGTTTTCTTTCTCATTATGTTCAAAAAGTATTTAATTGTTTCAAACTTTATCACCACATATAAAATATTTCATTATCCTCCATAAGAATAACATTGGACAATATATTGTGTTTAGAACACTCATTTCTCGTGAACCAGTTGATGTAGGATAAACATTCAAAATATTAAGTTATTGGTTTTTGTTTTTTCAGCTCTTGCCAATGGTGTAATCATAAATTAGATAATTTAATAAGTAAATAGTTGAAAAATTGAAAACTCCATTTCGGAGGGAGAAAGTTCCTCAAAACTCTCCTTCGGATGGTCGAATCTTTCTGGTTCACGAACTCGATGTGGGTAATGTTACTTTACATGTCTCTATCAAATTTTATCAAAATCGGACGTTTCGTTCAAAAGTTATTAGTTTTTGGTCGTGATTTGGGGGTCAAATACTCCACAGTGCGTCGTAGCCAACTCCCTCTCCCTCACAAATATAAGAAATGCAAAAACGTACCTCCATCAATCCAAATTGCTGGCTTTGTCTCATTTTCTGACATTATATCATTTTGTGAGATTTTTACTACTTTAATATCACGACCTTCTGACGATTGTCCTATGACCATAGTGCGACATATGTGTGGGTATGTGGTGTTGACGTAGTCCATGAAGGAATAGATATCTGCAACGAAATAATAATAAGATGAATATTAAAAGATAAAATAAGATTTTTAATTTCTGAGAGACATTAAAAGATATGAAACGTAATTTTGCTCTTTGCTGAAAAAAAAGTTTTCGTACACACACACTAAGGGTCAGTTCTCCAATCGACCGCTAAACTTCTATCCAGCGCTAAGTTGCCTCAACTTAGCACGGAGTAGAAGTTTGTTTAGTGGTCGATTGTAGAACTCACCCTAAGTTCTCGAGCACACACACACATATATACACAACTTCATTCTTTTTTACTGTTAAAAATCTTTAGAAACCTTGCAAAACTCTCCCAATTTTGGCTTTTCACCCCTGTAAACTGAAAATCCTGGCAGAATCCCTGCAATAAAAGAAATCCAGTATCTGCTTCCCCCTTTTGAGATTAATAACAAAATTGATTATTTTAGCTGGAAGATTTCGTTCTTTTTCAGCGCATGCACTAATAAATAAGAATAAAAAAAAATCGAATAAACGCCATCAGTTGAATTCAGAAACGTTTTTTGGAGTAACTAGCGCTGTACTAACGAGTGACTACCAATGTTAAAAGATTGTTAATTACTCGTTAGTACAGCGCTAGTCACTTGAAAAGACAACGTCTCTGAATACGGCTGCATATGTTCATATGTAGATAATGCTGACTATTCAAATAGTTGAATAAATCCAATCAGTCCTCCGTCGGTGTCAGTATGAAATGTTACTTTCTGCCTGCTTCTACTAAAGGCTGAAAGGGAGCGGATGAATGGTCTTGGAATGGATGTGTGAGCAAATAATGACCAAGAACTTTAAACGGACTAAGTAAACAGACTTGAAATGTATGTGTAAAGAATAAGCTACAAGAATTCAAGAAGTTGATCATTATTGCGGTTGAATTCTGAAATAAAGAAGGAAAAGGTGCAAGAACAGGTTTAAATCAAATGCCAAAAAGCTAGGATAAGGACATTACTGAAATTGGCACTACCCAGTTTTTTTTGGTACTTCCATTTAAAAAAAATAAATAAGGTTGAATATAATTTTGCGAAAGTAATATTGTTCATTCTCGACTTCTGCATACGAAATACATATTTTTTTTGTTATTGGTCGTGGTTAAGGTGATAATTCCAAGAAGACCTTGCTAAGTTTCAAAGTAAAACTACACAATCTAAGCACATACGTTAATGACTATATACTTTCACTTTCTGTATTTATTGCTATAATGTAATTATTGTAGGTTTCTTCATCTTCAACAACTGGCAGGATGTTTAGGGATCCCCTAGGATGAATAATTATGTAAATTATTTAGTGTTACTAGGAAATCCCAATGATTGGTGTGCCATTTATCTATAAAATCCATTTATAGGAGCCAACAACTAGAAATTAAAAAAAAAATTTTCAGATTTCTAACATAGCCATTTTTACCTTTAGGGCTGGAGTCTCCAATTTACGGCCGCGGGCCCGCATGCTAGTTTTGACTGATCCCGAAATAAATCCAAAATTACAAATATAACCTAAAAAATAAGGTTAAAGTATTAATATTACAATAGTAGTTTTGAGTTAATTCTGTTTTTATGTGGCCCTAGCCCTCTTCTTGCTTAGAATCCGACCTCAATCCGCCACACTGACCAAAAAAGTTGGATACCCCTGATTTAAGGGATAAAAACACTATAGCTAGCATTTTCACGTGGCTAGCACCTTCACAGGAACAAATATTTGACAAGCAATACTGGTCTCAGCAGCGCCAATTACCGATACACGTCTTCAGGTCAGTAATATTAAACAAGGGCTAATAATTTTCAGATGAAAGAACAGATCTATGCCTGCTACTACTAAGGTGTTACATAAGTTCACGACCTCTTGACGAAAAACGTTAAACTACTCATATTGAAAAAATAGAAACTGATATAGTCTTCAATTCATTATGATCTATACCATTTAGTAATCTTTGAGCCAAATTTTCGATTCCAGCTTCGTACTACTTACAATGGTCTTCGAGGCAAAGAAATCCCGGACTCCGGTTTCGACTTCGTTTGGGTTTCAATAAGTTCTGCCGCTGAGAAAGTGCGCGAGCGACAGAAATAAATGGTAGTCGCTTGGTGCAAGGACTGGTGAAAAAGCTGGATTAGGGAGGAGTTCTATTCCCTCCAGTTCTGATTGTTAGGTGGGTCACAGTGGCAGCATGGGAATGAATGTTGTTCTCCAGGAGGAAACCCTTTTTCCAGTTAGCTAAAACCGGGTATTTTTGGCTAGTAGGGATTGGCGTTTATGGAGCAACTAATTCAAAGTGGATCACAACTTCAAATTTCCATCATACAAACAACATCGCCTTGTGCTCTACCCTTCCGTGTTTGACCACGGTTCCAGAAGTTCCCTGAGGTTTCTGCAGACTGAATTGTGGCAAAAGATCTATTTTTGATCGGACGTTACAATTGGTTTGATGT